>MU108381.1:6703-28558 GCA_012274485.2 Sinapis alba
TTAGTGTTTCAAATTTCAAAAAAAAAAATAAAAAAAAATCAAAATTTCAAAAAAAAAAAAGTCTATTTTGGTCATAATATTTTTTTAGTGCTATTTTTGTGACAAAAACTTAAAAGAGGCTATTTAAGAGAATTGCCCAAAAATAAAATGACAAAAATAGACTTTTTTTTTTTTGAAATTTTGATTTTTTTGATTTTTTTTTTAAATTTGAAACCCTAACCCCAAACCCACCCCTTAATTCTAAACCCTAAAGTCCAAATTAGTTAACCCTAGATGTATAAATGCATATAAATGAATTTTTTAGCTTCTAAAAAAACATTTTGGTCATTTTCTTCTTTAAAAACTATTTTTGTGACAAACAAACTAAAAGAGGCTATTTAAGGGAATTTCTCAATTTTATATATATATAAAAAGAATAAAGAGTGCTACGGAATGACGATTATAAAACGTTCTGCTGTACAATGTTATTAGAGAATCATATAGAAACGAGTTAGTTTGAGAAATAGCAATGGCGATCCTGAATTTCACACCTTCCTCGATGTCCCCGGTGACCACATATTCAGCTCGAAGAACAAGAGTTAGAGGTTCTGTCATCAAAATGCAGAAGAGTCTCATTACTACTGATCCTCCAGCCTCACCTGGTTTCAGCTTATGTACGTGCGGAAGAAAGCATTTCCTAGGAGAAACTACGACGCCGTTTCTTCCAATCTCTCCTTCATACGCTTCTCAACCCACTGCTTCTAACTCAACGGTTACTCGTAATGAACTCTGCTGCTATTTATTATAGAAGATGAGTTCATATTTTATCTAATAATCTATGTCTCAATTATATCAGGAAGTCTTGAACCAGTTGCGTCCTCCAAAGCCTGATTGGTATTTTGAGCTCTATGGTTATTTTAGGAGTTCAGGAATGGAAAGATATGAGAAAGAGGTTAGTGGCTTCATGATTTTGCATGCATTTTTTCTTTGTTTCTTACGTTCCATTCTTCTTCTTTTGTCAGATTGCAGTTTACAAGAGGAAACTCTTTGCAAATTTGGTGGGAAAAGCAGAAACTGTTCTGGAGATTGGTATTGGAGCTGGTCCAAACATCAAGTACTACAAGAATATTCCAAACGTCTCTGTTCTTGGTGTGGATCCAAATCCTAAGATGGAAAGTCACGCACGCAAATCCGCTATAGATGCAGGAGTGAAATCTGAAAACTTCAAGTTCATTCACGCGGTAATAGCCTTTTTTATATTGTTTTGTGAACAAACGCGAATAAAACAAGAAGAAATCTAGAAAAATTACAGAAAAACAATACTTACTGTGACAAATATTCATTTTAGAGTTTGTATATTAACTGTGTGGATTCATTTTGTACAACCATTTAAATTCTTATTTATAAAACTTCAAAATCCTATGTTTTATTTCGTTTAGGGAAACTCCATTTTTAACCAAATCGGTTTTTCTAATACTAAAAGATATTATTTCACATGAGTCTAGTGCACTGAGATTGAAATCATTTCCAGAATCAACATATTCTTTAGTTCTTTCTTTGCATCCCCCCTGATGTTCATGTTAAAATCGTTTGACTAGGTCGCAGAATCTATGCCATTAGAAGATGCATCAGTTGATGCAGTTGTGGGAAGTCTTGTGATGTGTTCTGTCACGGATATTCCTCAAACACTCAAAGGTAATTTGTTTAAATCCCTTCAAAAATCGAACATCTTACTTCAGATGTCACATAAAAAAAGAAAACAAAGCTTATCAAATAGTTTGGAACATGTACAGAGATAAAGCGGATCCTAAAACCAGGAGGGCTTTACCTCTTCGTGGAACATGTTGCAGCAGAAGGTATCTCTTTCGACTCATGAGGAATCCATCAAAAGTCATTAACTCATAAATGTTTTGTTTTGTTTGTTTTGTACTGAGCAGATGGAACGTTTCTGAGGATGGTGCAGAATGTGTTGGATCCATTACAACAAGTTGTAGCTGACGGATGTCATCTAACGAGGAGCACAGAAGAGTATCTTTTAGAAGCTGGGTTCAATGGTGGTGTAGATATCAATAAGGTCTCTCTTTCTGCATTTTACCACTTAAGCCCTCATCTTTATGGAGTTGCTTATAATTGAAAAAAGCCTGGGAAATATCTGAACGCAGCAGCTCAATCTTTGGACTGAACACAACGCTTTCTTTCACTGTTGAAAACATCAATGTTTTCACAACTCTGTTTATATATCTCTGTTTATGATCTAGTGTTTGTAAATGAATAATGTTTCATAAGCATAAAATAATGTAAGATTATCAGAAAATTTGGAACTTTATCTACTAATCAAAAAGGGTAATTAATTAACTTTGAAATCTTCAAAAAGATGTTGGACAGAACTAGTATCAAAATAAGTGATTGTTTACACGTCGATTAAGAAATTGCAAACTTTTATTCAATCATTTTTGTTTGTCTAAAAACAACAATAATTACAATTAATTCAACCAATAGAAAAATATTCTGCAAAATACAAATGGTCATAAACATCAAATTACATTTACTTTTTACATAGAAACTTGACAACGTCACTTGAAACAAAAAAATTCTCCTAAAACACCACCTAAAATGATACAGAAGAGTATATCTTTATCTTCTTCACTCTTACCCTTTGTTTTGATTATATGCAATTAAAATTTTTAATTTAGCAATGGCAACCCTCCACTTGTCACCTTCTTCACTAGACAGTACATATAAGTTTTTACGTTTTCAAATCTGTTTCTTATGTTGAGATTTATGTTTTGTTTCAAGACAAACAGATTTATGTTTTGTTTCAAGACAAACAGAACTCTAAGTCCAGAAGAGTTGATAAACTATTTTTTTTGCTGATTTCTAACTTTTGTAGATAGATTTTTAATCAGTTTAAAGTGTGTTTAAGAGTCTTGAGTTTCTTATTGAGTCTTTTTAGGTATTAGTCACTTTAACAAATGAGCAATGAATGAATGTATTTTAACGAGTCGAAGATATCATTTTTTTGGACTTAGCATTGAATAAAATATTTCCCACCGATTAATTGAACTCAATGTTTTGACACAATATATAATTGAGTTAGCTTTCATGTGAAAGTGGTTTGAAGTCAATCCAACCGTGCGATCAAAAGTTATACTCTGTTTCAAAACTCTGTTTTTATTTTCTTTTGTCAACTCTGAAACTCTGTTTTGATTATAAACTATCACCATAGGGACTGAGTCTGAGTGTTTATGATCGAATTTTTGTAACCGAATAATGTTTCATAAGCTCAAAATAATGAAAAATTAGGAGAAAGTTTGGAACTTATTTCCAACTAATCAAATAATAAAAAAGCTTAGTTAATTAACCTTGAAATCTTCGAAAGAGACGTTGAATAAAAGAGATTAAACATGTGGACATATCTTCATCTTCTTCACTCTTTATCTTATCCTTTGTTTTGATTATGAGCAATTGAGCTTTCAGTTAGTAATGGCTATCCTTCACTTGTCAGTGTCACCTTCTTCACTGATCTCAAGTTCACAACGAAGAACAACGACTAGGGCTTCACGAGATTCCGTCAAAACACAGAAGACTCTTATTGCGACAGACTCTGTCTCTTCTTTCAGATTATGTCCCTGTGGAAGAAGGCATTTTATAGAAGGAGCTATGACTTCTATGCCGTTTCTTCCCTTGTCTCCCTCTTACGCTTCTGCCTCCTCTGCTTCTACCTCAACGGTTTGTGTCCAAATGATTGATGAGGAATGCATGCATTCTCTAATCATCTAAGTGTCTCTTTGTATCAGGACGCTTTGAGAATGTTGCGTTCTTCAAAGCCAGATTGGTACGAGGAGCTCTTTGCTTGGTTGATGGATACTAATATGGAATCATACGAGAAAGAGGTTAGTCTCTGACTTTCTTTAGACGTTTTGATGTCATTCTGTTTCTTTGTGTCAATGTTATTGTGTTTGTCTTTGTTAGATTGCTGTTTACAAGATGAAACTCTTTGAAAATCTGATGGGAAAAGCAGAAAAAGTTTTAGAGATTGGCGTTGGAACAGGTCCTAATTTCAAGTACTACTCAGCTATTCCAAACGTTTCTGTTCTTGGTGTGGATCCAAACGCTAAGATGGAGAGTTATGCGCGTAAATCCGCAGCAGAAGCAGGGCTGAAACGTGGAGATTTCACCTTCATTCATGCGGTAACTTTGTGACATTCATTGATCCTTCTTAGCATCTCTTGATGCAACGTTTCTTGTTAAATCTTTATTGACTTAGGTGGCAGAAGCTATACCATTAGAAGATGCATCAGTTGATGCAGTTGTGGGGACTCTAGTGCTTTGTTCTGTCGCAGATGTCACTCAAACGCTCAATGGTAGTGTTTTGTTCACTTCTCTTTAAGAAAAACAATGCTCAGAGATAGGTTTGGTTTCTATGGTTTGGTTTATTACAGAGATAAAACGGGTTCTAAGACCGGGTGGGGTTTACCTTTTCATAGAACATGTTGCAGGAGAAGGTAATATCTCTTTGAAAGTCCTTTGTAGAATCTTTGAAAGTTAAATCCAACATTTTTTGTTGTTTTTGATGTGTAGATGGATCGTTTTTGAGGTTGGTGCAGAATGTGTTGGACCCAATGCAACAAGCTGTTGCTGATGGATGTCACTTGACGAGACGCACAGGAGATTACATCTCAGAAGCAGGGTTCATTGGCGGTGCAGATATCAACAAGGTCTCTCTTTCTAGCTTGGCTTACTTAAGCTCTCATGTCTGTGGGGTTGCTTACAATTAGAAAAAAAAACAGGACGGTGTCTTAGACTCATCCTTAAGGTATGATGATGAATGATGATGATTGTACATATTCAATCGTATAAATAAACTTAAAGCAGAAAAGGTTCTGGAGATTGATGTTGGTACAAGACATAATTTGAAGTACTATTCTGACAATGAAAACGCCTGTGTTTTGAGTATGGACCCAAATCACAAAATGGAGAAGTATGCACGTGAACCTGCTAGAGAAGCTGAAAACTTCAGATTCATGCAAGTAGTAAGTGTTACAGATTTGCTTAGTTGTTTCTTGTGAGACCTCTCTTCCTTTGGTAATCCCCTGATGTTACTTCTATGTTGATGTTGTCTATCTCTAGCTAGGTAGGAAAAGCTATACAGCCTATACCATTAGATGATGCAAACACTTGTTTTGACTTTTGTGTTCTGTCTCAGATGTCATTCAAACCCTATAAGAGATAGAGACCATTGAACTCAAATTGTTACCATTCTGAAATCCGAAAGCTTTGATTTTGATGATGGCACAGAGATCAACACGGCGGCAATATATAGTTTCCCTTTCCCTTGGATAATAAGACCTCATGTCTATGGAGTTGCGTACAAGTAGCTATGCAATTACGACGTAAGGTAATATAAAGGTTCATGAGCTGATTTTTCAAAATCTATAGTTACAGTTTCTCAGTTTTCGAAACTCTGAGTCTGAATTATGCAACTCATTGTTACTCTTTGTTACAAGTTATAACTTGTAAGACAAGATTCTCATGAAACACCAGAATCTCGTCTCCTTAGCTATTTTTTAGTTTGTCAAATTTAAAGATGTTCATTCTAGTGAATGTTCGGAATGTTTCTGGCGAGATGTCACATTGACATCTGAACTCGTTATAGTTTTTTTTCCATTTCCATCTTCAAATTCTAGGGCTTCTATTCAAAGTCCCTGCATGCATGCATGCATTCTAAAGTCTAAATCCAAACAAGTTTTAAAATATAAAACAAGATCAAAACTAATATTTTGATTTCCTTAATATACTTTCTTTAGACTAAAATATCATATATTAGATTCCAAAACGATTTATAGATTATTTTTTAAAAAAAAAACAATTTTCCAATCATGAAAACAGACTAAAAGAAGTTTCTTTTGTTTACACTTATGGGCTTTACGCTTATAATTTCTCCGATCTAAAGTTAACATTTACATATTCCGATTTAGAAAACAATCTTCCGTACTAAGGATGGTTTGGACTTAAGACACAATGATAACCACATTGTGTTACCAATATGCCACCAACACTTTGAAAACTGAAAAAGAAGAAGTTTTCAAATAATTTTTTTTATTAATATGGATGCTCCAGGGGAGGAATCTAGATTCAAATTGCTGTGCTAGTACAAAAGAAACGTAACCGTCCTAAACACAGAAACCTGACTGAGAAGTGAGAAATGGCTAGCTGAGAAAATCAACCCACAAAGTAAAAAATGGCTGAAAATCAGCTTATTTACGCGGTAAAACTGTTTAAGGTGAAAAACGAATTTAGGAAAGGACAATGGAGTATATGAAAACTTTTATCCTAAAATAACTATCACTAGGTAACTCGCCGGATGTATATAAGTTATTTTAAGATTAGTTTTATTTTGTTTGATTAGTGTTTAACTCTCAAAATTACATAATGGCATGTAAATATTTACCTCTCTTGCGTGTAGAAATATGTATTATTAGAGACCATACAAAAATAATCCAAAGGAAATGCTATTTTTTTTGTCAACATAAAGAAATGCTATTTTAAAGTAAAAAGATTCAGTATTATCCTTTAAGATAAGGAAAATAAAAGCATCGCTTCTCCCTGTTTTTCAGAAGATATGATGTGGGCTTCTTAAGGCTGAAGCAACGGAAGGAATATAAACAAAAGGTTACAAACATGTTACATGTTCCCAAAGTTGCACATGAGAGGGTTTCACGTCATTGTCGTCTCGACTATCTCACGAGCACCGTTTATTTTTAGCGTACCCAACGCTCTAATTTTTTTTCCCTCTTTTCCAAGTTTCTAAGCAGTTTATCACATCATTTTTCTCTTTTTTCTTACATTTTTTTATTAAAATAATGTAAGACCTATATATCTTATCTTCTACACTTATGTTTTCTTAATCTTTGTGTAAAAACCTTAAACATCACTTAAAGTTATACAGAAGGAGTATATACTAAAATACAATTCACATGGTCAATCAAATTTTGACACATAGCTTATACTTTAATATAATTTTTTAATAAAATAAGCAAAATATATAAATTTTAATCTTTAAAAAACATAATAAGTAATATGGGTTAAAAATAAAAATAAGTAAGATTGAAAATTTTAAAAAAATAATTGTAAAAGATTCAAATTTTTAATTTTAAAAATAAAAATAAAATCTCAATATTTTAGAAAATATTGCAAACATGTATTCGTTTTAAAATAATATTAAAAATGTTATTTAACCGTTCTCCGTTCAATCTATTTATTTAATTTTGAATGTACCATTGTTATTCAGTTTCATAAAATATTTGATATAAAATAATTTAATTCTAAATGAAAAATTATAAATTATTAAATAATTTATAGACAGTAAAATTGACGTTGTGATATTTCATATTTAATAATTTTTTTATTATTGTGCAATTTTTTTAATTTATTAATCAAAAAAAAATTAATATTATTTTATATATTTTTGTTTATTATTTAATATTTTCGCACGGATGACGGAACAAGATACTAATTTTTAGTAAGAGACAAACACAGACCACCGATCAATTCATACATAAAGTCATTTTCCAAAAGACATAAAGTCTTTGCTCATTATGTTAGTTAGAATCACTAGCTACCGGAATAACTAATAGTCGTCGACACTCTTAATTAACAACATATTGAAATCTTGAAGTATTTACTTATTCTTATAGTAAAAGGATGGATGCCATTTTAAAGGAATCGCTTGATGAAATGAAGTATTTTCTCCAGTTGGAAAATTAATGGCAAAATTTGTAGTAAATATAATACAATAGTTGAGGAATCAAATATTTACTAACGTTTTTTGGTACAAAGTACAAACAAATAGATAATGGCTCGACAAGTGACGATTTGATGAGAATGACTAGTTGTGGCTCACTCTACGAGGGAAAACTACATTATTTATGTGGCTCCTTCTGTTAATTCAAGTATCAAGTGTTCCACGATATGTAGGGACCAAATTTACTTGATTCCACTTGACATGCTTGGGTTTACATGCACAGAAATAAGATTTATACAAGAAAAAAAGAAAAAAAAAGTTCTTCAGAATCAGTTAACTAATATTTTTTTTTATCTAAAAGTGTAGACTTATTCGTGAAATATTTGTCTGAAAACATAGGCCAGGCTTGTGGGCTTCACCTTAAGTCTCAGTGGAAACGATTAATATTTAGAACTCTAATATTTAAGACGATAGTTAGAATCTTATCTAAGATTTTATAAAGAATCAAAATCATTGACATTTTATCAAACAAAGACAAGTTGATGCGAAAGCCTTTTATTTATTTGGTCCCAGCTTAGATATCCATGTTCGTAGATATTGTTTTAAACGGAAATTATTTATTCTTGAGATGCATACTGGTGGCTTATTTTTTCTAGAATCCTTTTTAAGTTATAGAAAAATGGACTCTAGAGAAGTATATATTTCAAACGGAACTACTGTATTAAAATAAATTTTAAAACTATTTTGTAGAGTATATATACTAGGAATAGTAAAATGTTAATATATTTTTTCTTTCAACAAAGAGAAAGCAAAATTACAGTTAGGGTTAAAGCAGGCTTAATGTGCATGTATTGGGTCGCTATTGGATGTGCAACTTGGTTTTAACTTAAGCATGTGCAAACATAATGCTAATATTAAAAGAGCCACTTTGAAAAGGAACATAAAAACTAAAAGAGACATCACTAAAAACAATATATGGATATACAGTTATGAATCGGTATCAGACTTAACGTTATCATCTAAACTCTCTTCTTAAAACAAAACATTTAAATTTCAAAACGAGAAAAAAAAAATTAGATGAGAACGTTAAGCTGTATATTATTAGGAAAAGAACAACTAAAGCTACCTTGTGTTGTTGGTATGTTGATATATACTAATAAATATTAGTAGAACAACATATTAAAAAAAAACTAATTTATATTTCGATTAATCTTGATGTGGGGTGATTATGTGTGTAACAAATCTTAAGAAACAGATTCGAACATTAACTCACCTTAAGAAATTATTAAGAGAGGATAAGCATAACTCAATTCGAACATTAACTCGATGAACCCAAAAATTGTATAAGAAACTGATTAATATAATAACAAACTTTGTTGGCTGGAAATGGTTTAAGAACTATTCATATGGGCTTAAACATAGATAGAAGACCAGGTTATAAGAGATGAACGAAGACATGGTTTTTTTGGTCGGGCACGAATACATGATTGTGTAATCATGATAGTAGGAAGGAATTTGTAGATTTTTGTTAAATGTTATTCTGTGAGTGAGAGGCATTGGTTTATTAACCAAAAATTAATACTCCATCCGTTTTATTTTATTAGTTATTTTAGGTTTATGCATATATATTAAGAAAATATATGATTTTGTATGTTTTAAAATAAAAACACAATTATCAATATATATAACCATATTTCAACTAATAAAAAAATATAATAAAAAATCTTATTAATAAATTTTGTATTGAAACATTAAAACGATATTTATTTTCAAACAAAAAAATTTCAACGACAATTAAATCGAAACGAATGGAGTATTTGAATATTTCCATTATCTCTCTTAGGCCTGGGCATTGGTATTTCTGTGGAAATTTAGGTACTAACGGCCCCGCAGATTACGGCCAACTTAAAAAGCAACCAAGCACGTGGATCTTTGATTACATTTGTTGTTTCTCCTTTCGATTTCATAATCAAGTATTTACGCCTTTACTAATTAAAACGGATTTCTTAGTGTTTCCTAAATTGTCATCTTCAAGAAGATTAGTATCGTTTTCCAATTGAGATGTTGACTACAGGCGGCTTCAATAATTACAATTTACAAAAGCTAATAACCGAAAACGACTCCCCATTATCTTAATAAACCCGTTTGAAAAAATTATACTCCATCCGTTTCAAAATAATACATATTCTAGAGGTTTCACAATTATTAAGAAAACACATAAAATTTTATAATAAATGCATTATTTTCCGTGTTTAACTATTTTTTATAAATTTTAACCAATCAAAATTCAGTAAACACAATTAATATTTTTGAAGTGTACAATTTATCATTATTACGTACATTGAAAATTTAAAATATGAATCTTTTAGAAGCAATTTTTTTTCCTAGAATATGGATCATTCTGAAACGGAGGGAGTATACCCTATGATCTTTTCAGCACAATGGAGTCTGAACAAGAAAAATATACTTCCTCTGTTTCACAAAAAATATTATTTAGACAATTTTTACACATATTAAAAACTGATTAAAATGTATTTAAGTTTTTATTAATATCATCTATTTAATCAATATTATTTTAAATAAATAAATTTTTTAATAAGACAAATATATTTTGTAATTAATATTAAGATGAAAGTAAATATAAAATGTATTAAAATTGTAAAACAATATTTTTTATATAATAAAAAATGTTAAAATGACACTTAATATAAAATAGAAGGAATATATAATATAAAATTATTAATTAAATATTTTTCAGATAGAAAAAAAATCAAGTATGAAAATCTAGTGGTTATATCTTCATCACTCCATGAAGACCATATATATTATTATTTAATTATTTTTACTAAAACCATATATTTACTTCTGTTTTTAACACCACCATATATTTACTTTTAGATGACTCTAAATGTCAGTGAATACCAGAAACCAACAATAGCTACTGATGGTATAGCCGTAGAGGGTCTATTCCAAGTGGAGATGTGGACTACTGTCTTCCTTTTTCATAATTATTATATTATTTATATGCTAATGATATAGATTATAGAATGATGCAATCCGACGTTGATGCAAAGATATATATGTTTGAATTATATGGTGGAATAGTACGGTACGCTTGGAAAAATTGATAAATATTATGGTTTGAAATTTACTATTTTAAATATATCTTTTTGTGTAAACCAAACGATATAAATATCTAATTTTTTTTACAACTAACTAAATATGTTTGACATTAATAAATAAGTTTCCAAAAAATTAATAGATGGTTAGATCTTGATCCAACAAAAATTTTTGGTTATTCAATATGTATATATATATATATATATATGTTTGATGACAAAGCAATGTCTTGTTTTTCTGAGTAAATAGATTGAAAAGTACATTTTAATAATGATATTTGAAAAGATCGATCAAGTTAAAAAATTTAAAAATTTATGCAAAATATTGTTCTAATTTTGTTATAACTAATTATAACATGGTGGATCACATTTATTATATATGGATACTGAGAAAGTAAGAGAAAGATTTTAATATTATAATTTTATTTCAAAATGTAGTTATTTTTCATTGAAGTGTTGTGTTGTAGATATATGGAACAAAATATTCGTTCGTATAAAAGTAAAAAGAATAATTTGTATCATATATTCTTGTGTCTTGATGGTGAACTCTATATACATATATATATATAATATTTTTTCTTGTAACACTGAATAATATATTATATTATTGTGTAATTTTTTACTCTAATACATATAATGATCAACTACATGTAATATATACGATAATGATGAACAACTCTACGGATAAGAATTCTATGATAAATTTTTTTAAAAAATACTTAAATCGATGGACAGTTATGCATATACAACATTTTTGATGGACATGCTTTTTCTGCAATAGACGACTACAACTTCTTGCATGTTCATATACGTAAATTAATCATCCTACTCCATATATAAATGATTAAAATTTTAGCGTTAAGAGAAAGAATTTGGTATTTAAGAAAAAAATTAACGGGAAGATTTAATAATAACTAAATAGCTAGTAGTTCGTTAGAGTCGTGACCATTTACATGATTACGACTTAACCACATGAAGCCGACATTAAGATTTGGTACATCTCACATGGCCATCACCATGGCGGTAACGTCACCCACGTTTCCAAAAGTAAATTTCATATATCTTTTACGAATTAAAATTATAGAATTTAGTCAAATAAACTCGCCTGTGACTCTGTGAGAATGCGAGTCTCCGTAGATTTCTTTATTCAATTTTATTTTCTTCTAAGCAATATTTCTACATTTGAATAGCTAGCTTGGTTAGTTATACACTTACACCACGAATTAATGTGTGTCCTTGTTGATATCATCAGTCTATATAATAAGCTAATTATCTTCATATATTAATAAAATTGTATACATAGCCTCTCGGTTCTCACACACATACTAAAAATTGAATACAATGTGGAATTGGAAGCTCATTGTCGTTGGATAATTCGTTGTAACGCCCTGTTTTACTCCATCCGTTAATTAAATGGGATGGATCTCTAATGCGCTTTGCTTAAGTTTAAAAATTTAGGTGTAGTTTTAGTAATAAAGTTACTGTGCATAAATGCATTAACATAATATTTACATTGGAGGGGAACGTATCTGCATGAAGATTTTCCAAATCCTTTCAAAAGAAAGTAGGTGCCGTCAATAAAAAAGAAAAAACAATTAGGAAAGAGACTTTAAACATGAAGAGGCTCCTAAGCGCATTATTATTGCAGGATTATTAGGGAAAAGTTCTTAACGTAATATAAGAACCGTCTCTTAACTTTAATTAAAAAAAAGTTCAGAGACGATTTTTATATTATGCTAAAAACCTCGTCTTAAGAATCTTGTAATAATCATGGTCTAAGGGACTAGGGTCAATAATTTTTGTATCATTAGACGAATTACCTAAGACTAATTAAAAACAACCATATATATAGGAATTTTACTTTGATTTATAGAATGAATGTATGTTACATAACTTGATTAACATGAATACGTGCAGAATTATGATACATAACTAAATACATTTACCAGGTTTTTGGTCCTCTATCGGTTAAGATACATGTGCTTTAAAGAGACATCACAGATTCACATTCCCACACTTGATCCGTTGCTTATACTTATACATCTAACGAGAAATAAATATGACGATTATCAACCAAACACTTGACAATCAGTTTTGGTCGCCATCTGTTGGCATAAGCTTGAAGACAACTTAGCTTTAAGTTATCCTAATGAGATTAGGATAACTTAAGATTTATCCATAAGATAGGATTCCTAATGAGTTTAGGAATCTATATGTGTTATATAAGGAGATGCTAGGTATGTGGCATAACTTAAGTGATTTGAGAGAGCTTTAGACTTGAGTTAAGTTACTAAAGTTTTATATAAGTGAGTTCTTATTATCGAGTTGAGATATCTATTGAGTTATAATCTTGATTCTAGAGTTTACGATTCAATAATTGGTATCAGAGCACTCTTATTGAAATCGTAAAAGAAACATGGGAGACAAGGATCTAGTGGTAGCAACAAGCAAATCGAAGGAAAGCAGTCCTTCAGCAATACAGTGTCCAATGCTTAATGCAACCAACTACACAGTTTGGAGCATAAGAATGAAAGTCGCACTCAGAGTACACAAGGTATGGGAGACCATAGATCCAGGAGCTGATGATGGTGATAAGAATGATATGGCTCGAGCTTTGTTGTTTCAAAGCATACCTGAAACCTTAATACTGCAAGTTGGCAACCTCGACACATCAAAACAAGTATGGGAAGCGATAAAGGCAAGGCACGTAGGCGCGGATAGAGTACGAGAGGCTAGGCTGCAAACCTTGATGGATGATTTTAATAAGCTAAAGATGAAAGATTCTGATACGATTGATGACTTCTCGGGAAAACTTGCGGAACTGTCTTCAAAATCATCGGCTCTAGGAGAAAATATAGAAGAACCTAGACTTGTGAAGAAATTCTTAACAAGTCTTCCACGCAAGAAGTACATACACATCATAGCAGCTCTCGAACAAGTTCTCAACCTTAACACCACGTCCTTTGAAGACATTGTTGGGAGATTAAAGGCCTATGAGGAGAGGACTCAGGATGAAGATCAACCCGAAGATCAAGGAAAACTCATGTATGCCAATATGGATTCCCAAACTCAACAATCAAATTACTATAGAGGACGAGGACAAGGCGGACGTTATACCAATCGAGGAAGAGGACGAGGGCGTTATAACAATCAAAGGGATTGGAAGGAAGGCCGTGATACGTCAAGAGTAGTATGTTTTCGTTGCGACAAAACTGGTCATTATGCTTACAACTGCCCTGATCGGCTACTTAAACTTCAAGAAGCACATGAGAGTGAGGATCAAAGCACACATGAAGCTGAAGAGCTAATGATGCATGAGATAGTGTATCTAAATGAAGAAAAAGTGATGCCGAGTAAGTTTGAGACTCACACTGATAGAGATAACATATGGTACTTGGACAATGGGGCAAGCAATCATATGACAGGTAATCGTGAGTACTTCTCAAAGCTTGATGAGAAGATTACCGGAAAGGTAAGATTTGGTGACGACTCTCGTATAGACATTAAAGGGAAGGGATCAATTCTCTTTAATTGCAAAGATGGGAAACAGAAGGTGCTAGCAGACGTTTACTTTATACCGGACTTAAGGAGTAACATTATCAGTTTGGGACAAGCCACCGAGTCCGGTTGCGATGTTAGAATGAAACAGAGCTATCTAACATTATACGACCGAGATGGAAACTTACTGATAAAAGCGATCAGGTCCAAGAATCGTTTATATAAGGTAACCATGGACGTCAACAGTCCTAAGTGTCTACAACTTATTACACTTGGTGATACAGCTACCTGGCACGCAAGACTTGGACACCTAGGCGTGGACACTATGAAGTCGATGATAAGCAAAGGGATAGTCACAGGTATACCAAAGATTGATATAGAAAAGGAGACTTGTGAATCTTGTATGTTGGGAAAACAAACAAGACAATCTTTTCCTAGATCAACCTTATACCGTGCCACACACACACTTGAGCTAGTCCACGGGGATCTTTGTGGACCGATTTCACCTTCAACAGCTGCAAGGAACCGATATGTTTTCGTGTTGATTGATGATCATACACGATATATGTGGTCCATCTTGTTAAAAGACAAGAGTGAAGCTTTTGAGAAATTTAGAAAATTTAAGAAACTTGTTGAGCAGGAAACAGGAAACGTGATTAAGACGTTTCGAACGGATAGAGGAGGTGAATTCACGTCCCAAGAATTTCAAAGCTTCTACGATGAACATGGAATCTCTAGACATTTGACTGCACCTTACTCACCACAACAAAACGGAGTTGTTGAGAGACGAAATAGAACCTTAATGGAGATGACTAGAAGCATCATGAAGCACATGAATGTACCAAATTACTTGTGGGGTGAAGCAGTGAGACATTCAACATATCTCATAAACAGAATCGCAACTAGAACACTAAAGAACCAAACTCCTTACGAGAGCTACAAAAGGAAGAGACCAAACGTTGAGCACCTGCGCGTTTTTGGCTGCGTCTGTTATGCAAAAAGTGAAGCACCACACTTAAGAAAACTTGATGACAGATCACGTGCACTGGTTCATCTAGGGGTTGAACCAGGAACAAAAGCTTATCGACTATACGATCCATCGAGTCGAAAAGTGATCGTAAGCCGAGACGTAGTCTTCGTTGAAAACAAATGCTGGAAGTGGAATGCTGATGAAAGAGGGACTAGTGTTGAACCTAAAATGATCACAATTCCTGGGTATAGCAGTGAAGAACACATCGATAAAGCTGAGAAAGAAGATAGTAGCAATATTGATCCGAACGAAGAAGAAGACGATGATAATAGCGAAACAGAGGATCCCGAAACAGAGCTCCAACCGGTCTTGAGAAGATCATCGAGACAGAGCATAAAACCAAGTTACTTAGATGACTATGTTCTAATGTCTGAAGTTATAGAGACAGAACGCATTCTACTTCTTCTTAATGAAGAACCATGGGACTGGAACGAAGCAAAGGAAGAGAAAGTGTGGCGAGAAGCTTGTGAAGAAGAAATAGCATCGATAAAGAAAAATAAAACATGGACCCTTGTTGATCTACCTGATGGTTGCAAAGCAATAGGACTAAAGTGGGGTTTTAAATTAAAACGTAATGCAGACGGAAGCATAAACAAGTACAAAGCAAGGCTTGTAGCAAAGGGCTATGTGCAACGACATGGTATTGACTTTGAGGAAGTATTTGCACCTGTTGCAAGGCTAGAAACTGTATGAGTTATCATTGCACTAGCTGCATCCAATAAATGGGAAGTTCACCATCTCGATGTGAAGACCGCTTTTCTCCATGGAGAGCTAATAGAAGAAGTCTATGTTGCGCAACCGGAAGGATTCAAGATCAAAGGTAGTGAACACAAAGTCTATAAATTACACAAAGCTCTTTATGGTTTGAGGCAAGCCCCAAGAGCGTGGAACATCAAGCTTAATACTATACTCAAGGAGCTCGGCTTTAGAAAGTGTTCTAAAGAACCTTCACTGTTCAGGAAGAGAACGAAGGTGGACCTACTGCTAGTAGCAGTCTATGTAGACGACTTGCTCATCACAGGGACAAGTTTAGACGCCATACGAGAGTTCAAGGTAGAGATGGCAAGTAAGTTTGACATGAGTGATCTAGGAAGACTCTCTTACTACCTTGGGATTGAAGTAGTTCAGCTTGAAGGCGGAATTATTTTGAAACAAGATAGATACGCCACAAAGATACTAGAAGAGGCTGGAATGAGCGAGTGTAATCCAGTCCATATACCGATGGATCAGGGTCTGAAACTGTCTAAAGGAGCAGACGAAGAAGGAATTGATGAAAAAGAATTCAGAAGAAATATTGGATGTCTCCGGTATTTGATTCATACTAGGCCTGATCTCTCGGCCTGCATTGGTGTTTTGAGTCGCTATATGCATGATCCTAGGGCATCACACGGAGCTGCACTGAAACAGGTCCTTAGATACTTGAAAGGAACATGCTCTCTCGGACTCTACTATGGAAGCAAATGCACAAAAGGGCTCGTCGGATATAGTGATAGTAGCTACAACTCCGACCCGGACGATGGTAAGAGCATTACAGGGCACATCTTCTACTTAAACGGGTGTCCGGTCTCTTGGTGTAGTCAAAAGCAAGAGATAGTTGCTTTGTCCTCATGTGAAGCCGAGTATATGGCGGCTACAGAGGCAGCAAAACAGGCGATATGGCTGCAAGAGCTTATGGGAGAGATTTCGGAGGATGAAGTCAAGAAAGTGGTCATACGTATTGATAATAAATCGGCAATTGCACTAGCTAAAAATCCAGTGTTCCATGGGCGCAGTAAGCATATACATTCCAGATTTCACTTCATAAGAGAATGCGTCGAAGATGGTCTTGTTGAAGTCGAACATGTAGCTGGAACACAACAAAAGGCTGACATACTTACTAAGGCACTTGGGAGGATCAAGTTCAAGGAAATGAGAGACTTGATTGGATTACAAGATGTGGGGAATGGGACTTCAAGCTTAAGGGGGAGAATGTTGGCATAAGCTTGAAGACAACTTAGCTTTAAGTTATCCTAATGAGATTAGGATAACTTAAGATTTATCCATAAGATAGGATTCCTAATGAGTTTAGGAATCTATATGTGTTATATAAGGAGATGCTAGGTATGTGGCATAACTTAAGTGATTTGAGAGAGCTTTAGACTTGAGTTAAGTTACTAAAGTTTTATATAAGTGAGTTCTTATTATCGAGTTGAGATATCTATTGAGTTATAATCTTGATTCTAGAGTTTACGATTCAATACCATCTAGATTTGTTTTCAAAGTAATCGACGTGAAAGATACTTTTATGGGCAATTCTCTTAAATAGTCATTTTTAAGTTTTTGTCACAAAAATAGTCCTCAAAAAATAAAATGACCAAAATAGACTTTTTTTTTTTTGAAAATTTGATTTTTTTTTTTTTGAAATTTGAAACCCTAACCCCAAACCCACCCCTTAACTCTAAACCCTAAAGTCCAAATTAGTTAACCCTAGGGGTATAAATGCATAAAAGTGAATTTTTTAGCTTCTAAAAAAACATTTTGATCATTTTCTTCCTTTAAAACTATTTTTGTGACAAACAAACTAAAAAGGGCTATCTAAGGGAATTTCTCTACTTTTATCCCAAGTTTTGAAAATTATGTTTAGAAATTAGTCAAGTTCCAATCAAAGTAGCTGCATAATTAGCTAATTAAGTTTTAAAAAATTTGTTTTATGTTTCTACTTTCTTATTTTAAGATGATATAATATTATTTTACGCTGAGCATATTCTATTTTTTAGTTATTTTATAGATATATCTGCTATTTTCAAATGTATATAGCTAAATTATTATTTTTTTACAACGAACGGTTATTCTATTAATCAAACTTGAGATGGTTTAGGTAACTATACCAGAATAGGTCAACCAATAAAACAAAATTCCTTATAGAAAAGACTTCGCAGTCCTAGATAAAGAATCTGAAATCTGATTTTTTCGCTCGTAGAATATGAATGATCTTGAACTCCATGAAGCATATATAAAATATCTTTATCATTTCCAATTTTGGCGCAAAGTATGACAAAGCATAAAGCTCCTCAATTATGATGCTCAAATTCTTGCAATTCATTCTAAAGTTCTGACAAGTTGAATGTTGAAGCATACTCTCCATCGCCCCGCCGTAAAGCTAAATTAGTTTTATTTACTTTATGAACTATTAAAAAAATTTCTTTACATGTTTATACTTATGATTATTTTATTTTAGATATCTATAGTAGATAAATCAAAAGTCAAAACCTATCCATATTTTAAAAACAATCACAAATAGTCTTTAAACATATAAATTCCAAATCATTGTCCTATTTAAACATCTGCAGTGATTAAAGTAACAATGTAATTAATAAAAATGATGTTTCAAGTAGTTGATTACCGTATGCCTTTACATTTTATTATGGACTGTTCACCTACTATTAACTCAATCATTTATGCATCATTAGTTTTAGTTTATAAACTAACCCAACAAGTAAAAGCTGAAATCTCTGCTGAAATAAAATATTCCAAAGATCGTATCAGAACGTGAAAATGGAATCTCTTGAATACAAGAAACAATTTTGAAGAAAAAGTTAAAGCTAAATTTACCAACGAAAAGAGAGTTAAATATAAATATCAAAGAGATAATTTGGCGACACATAGTTGGTCAGAGAGGTAGTTAAAATCTGGTAGTCGTATAATTCGGCAGCTGCTCTTTCTTAATTAATTAATTTTAATGCTAACTTTTACCCATTTGCCCTTGCTCCTACTATCACGCTAATAGTTGTGAATATTTTTGTACAGGCAGACCAAACATGCGTAAAGGGTGGTTGTCTGATTTCTAAAGAAGAGAAAACTGAGGGAAAATCATTATTTTATTCATCAATTATTTAAAATCGGCATATTTAATACTCAAATATTATTTATGTAAAAATGAATTTTAAAATAGTTGTTGACCGTATAAAATTAGATTTGAAATAGTCAACTATTAAAATATAAAACGATTTTCATCCAATTTTTAATAATTAATTATTTTTATCTCATTTTAAGCAGTTACAATTAGCTGAGAAATAATTTTGTGCAAATAATACTTAAATATTAAATATATTGATTTCTAATAATTGAATGTATAAAATTAGATTTGAAATAGTCAACTATTAAAATATAAAACGATTTTCATCCAATTTTTAATAATTAATTATTTTTATCTCATTTTTAAGCAGTTACAATTAGTTAAGAAATAATTTTGTGAAAATAATACTTAGATATTAAATATATTGATTTCTAATAATTGAGGAATAAAAAGTTATATTATTACTATGATCTATATAAATTTTCAAGTCAAAATATCAATCAATTTCTTGAAATTTGAATTAAGAAAATTAATCGAATTGGATGAAACCAATTAGAGATATTTACGTGGAGTTTTGTGAAAATGTATAAATTATTACTAGAAGTATATATTACTAGAAGTAGATAATTAATGATAAATTAATATAAGTAAAAAATTGAAAATAAAAGTTATTTTAAAAATAATAGTGTTGTTATCCAAAAATAATATTTAAATCATAAAATTATAAGAAATATACATATTTTTATTGGGAAATTCTCTCAAAGTTTTTGTCACAAAAATAGTCTAAACCCTAAGTCTAAATTAGTTAACCCTAAGAGTAAAAGTGTTTATTTACCTCTTTAATGAAATATTTTAGTTATTTTCTTTCTTGAATGTTGTTTTTGTGAAAATAAAATAAAAGAGGCTATCTAAATAATTTCTCTATTTTATTTAAATTTTTGAGGGGATAAATAATAACTAATCATGATAATTTTTGAATTCATAAGAAATGTACTAAAAATATATGTAATGAGTACATGACATGGTTTAGTATAAAAACTTATCAACTAAAAATGAATCGGATAATTTGATCAAAAATAGCACCAAAAGATTCTTCAAATAGTACTATTCATTTCTCCATATATAACATCGCTAAATCAAGAAGTAATTATCCGTAAAAAACTGCCACTGCTTGTCCAAAATCAAAAAAAAAATATTTTGACTTCTTATGATTGATTGAATGGTGTTGTGAATGTCGTTTATATAAAAGTATAAGACAATTTTAATAGTTTACTTTATTTTTTTAATTCTATAACATAATTACATTCTATTCCGATAATATTTTATTTCAGAATGAAAATAGAAAGATGAGCAAAAAATAGAGAAGCTACTCTGTAAAATACTTATCTCTTACTTTATTATAAAGTGAAAATATAGTATTATTAGAATTTTTTTACTATAAACTTTATTTTTTAGTTAAAATATAGTAGGGTTGAAGATGCTCTAAATAGGAATATTAGTTTTTATTAATTTTACTAATTAACCAAATGCTAATTTTGTTTACCTCAAAGTTAGTACTTAGTGCAAGCTCAAACAAATAAAAAAGTTGACTCTATTATTTTGGTCTTTATAGAAATATTCAAATGCATATATAGTTTAGGACAATTCTTTGAAATAATTTTTTTGAAGTTTTTTTCACAAAGTAAACTTCAAATAAAAATAATTAAAATAATATTTTTTATTTTGAAAATTTTAGTTTTAATTTTTTATTTTTTAATATTTGAAACCTAACTTCCAAAATCTCTCCAACTCTAAACTCTAGATCTATATTAGTTAATTTAGGGTTATAATTATATATATATTTTTTTTTTTAATGAAACATTTTGATCATTTTCTTCTTTTAATACTATTTTGTGGAAATAAAATAAAAGGAAGGTATCCTAAACAATTTCTATGTAGTTTATGTCAAAAAAATTCAGTATGCATTAGTATGTAAGCCTCGCTTAATTTTGATGTTTAGCTAAACATACCAAATGTTAGAGACTTGTTCTCAATTGTTTTCTTTTCCCCTATCTATTTGCAAAATAAATCCAAATTTTACTAAGGTAAACAACTTTTTAGTAATTCCAAACAAGTTAATAGATTAATAATTTGACAATAAACATGAATGTTAATCTTTTATCAAAAAAAAAAAAACATGAATGCATCTAATCATTTGTAGATGAAATCAATCAACACTAGTAAACATTTGAAAGAGGATGGATTAGTGTCAACTTTGTTCTGCTCATCTATCAATACATTGTTCTTACAATGTTAAGCCTTGAAAGGTGTCTGTCGAGTAGTCGACCACATGCGTGGGTATCTCTGTTTTTCATTTATTTATCTTTTACTATTACTTATTAATTTATTTTGTGTTTTTGTTTCTATATTATTATAAAATGATTATTTCGAACATTGGAGAACTAGCAAACGGTCCATGATCTTTTGTGGACCCATGTTTTGAGCTGAAATTACGGAAACTTGGCCGTCGATCTCTGCCGTTGAACTTTTTCACCTTATTAAATTAATGTACATTTATTTTATTTATTTCAAAAAATAAAAATGTACATAATCATGAAACACATGTAAGTTTTCTTTTGTCACTAAGTAATTGAATTTTATGTACTTTAGC
>MU108383.1:0-28369 GCA_012274485.2 Sinapis alba
GTGCACTCGCTAAGGGGAAGCTGTTCACGGGGAGTTCTTGTTGGAAGTTGTTGAAGGCCAAGGAGATTGATGAGTGGTTGGTGTAACTTGTAGGTAACACTCTGCTGCTCTCCGGAATACTGCTCCTTCTCTCAGACATGCGGTTTGGTAACATTGTCTGCCTGGTGGATGATTGTGGCTGCTGACCAGCTTGAGGCATCAGCATTCCGCTGCTATGTCCGGCTCGAACAGCAGCAATCTGTTGTTGAATACTCATTCTATTACCCACCACTGGAAGCTGTTGTTGTAAACCTGTCGGGAAACCGTGAAGCAAGTTCATCTGCGGTTGTGTTTGTTGTCCGTGATGATATCTTGTTTTCGAGTTGTCAAAACTGAAGATGCTTCTCTCGTCAGGCAATCCTGACTTAGAGACCATCACAGGCCGGGCTAAACCAGCGGCTTGAAGCTGTGCAAGGCTCTGAACAGGAAGCTGACCTGCGACTGCTAACGCTTGAAGATCAAACCCATTCAATGAAGAAAGAGGACCATAGCTCGCGTCTTGACCGGGCATAAACGAGTTGTTTAAGTTGCCTTGGTGCTGTGATACTACTCCCCCAAGCCGTCTTAGATATATCCTGTATTTCTGCAAGTCCACACAACACCAGTAAGAACATTCATATATGTAACTCAACTGCTTGTTCTTGTATAAGAGTTTATACCTGGAGGTGACTGGCTACGTTCTCTCGCGTTAGACTAGGAACATTCATAAGCTCCAAGATCTTCTTAGGAACCGCCTCTGCACCATAACAAAGATCATTTAGACCCAAAACGTTATTTCAGCAAATGCAATTGTAAGGAAGACATGGCCGGTCATGAACATAGGCTAAAATTATATAAACCATTACTAAAGTATCTATAGCCCCTAAAATCTCAGACCGGCCGTTCTGAAAGAAGCTTTTAGTCTTACTTTCAACGCCAAGCTGATTAACAGCAGCAACAAACTGTTGATGCAACTCAACAGACCAAACAACACGCGGTTTCTTCAGATTAGACGCATCCTCCTCCCCTTGCTCTTCCCCTTCTTGTTCTTTCCGCTTCCTTGAGTTGTTACCTTCGTTAACAGAGGAAGCGTTATCATCCTCTCCTCTCTGTTGCTGCTGCTGCCTCTCGCCTGTCTCTTCAATGCTCCCAGAATGTTCAGGTACGCTCCACTCGCTCCTCCTCTTCCGAACCACGTGCTGCCATATGTTCTTAAGTGCTTCCATACGTACCGGTTTGATTAAGTAATCAACCGCACCGTGCGTTACTCCCTTTAGAACCACACTCTTTGAATCATCCGCAGACATCACTGAGTTGAAAACAAAAAAAATCAAGATCAGTATCTGAAACCATATTAGTTCAGAGGTTGTATAGGGAAAGATTCAAACGTACTGATAACAGGTAAGTCCATCTCTAGACCGACATGTTCAAGAAGCTTGAAGCCGTCCATGTCAGGCATATGAACATCACTGATGACAATATCGAATCCATGTTTGTTCTTCCGGAGCAGAGACAATGCCATCTCTGCTCTGTTGCATTTCGTTACTGAATGTTAGAAAAAAAAGAAAAAAAAAGGTTTTCATCATAACCGAACTCAGATCACAGAGAGTCTTAAACAAAGATCTATTGAATTGACATTTGAACCAAACTCTAGTCAAAGCTCAACAACATAGGAGACACATCAAACAAAGTGTATACATTAGATGAAGAAAGTGAGATTAATAATTGTGAATCTTAAAAGAAGTTTCTATTTTTGGCAGAACAGAGTTAGTCAACCACCCAAACTCATCCCTCAAAACAACATAAACTTTGCAAATAAAGGACCACAATCAGAGACCAAACACGCAAACACACATCATTACCAAAAAAAAAAAAAAAAAAAACCAACCAAAAAAAAAGGATCTTTGTCTTTGTGAATTTCGAACCTTCGTAGAGACAAGTTCTGAGCATCCTCTCTAAGATCATAAGACAAGTCGGGTCATCGTCAACGACTAGAACTCGAAGACGCGACGGAAACATCTCCGCGGTAGTCTCGCCGCCTTGGTTTCTACCGGAGCTCGACCCAGCAGCTGATCCGAGTCCTCTCCCTTGACTCGGATTCATTATCTCTCGAAAAAAAGAAAAAAGTCTTTGAACAAAAAAGGAATATATTTCCCAGAAGAAAGGAGGCGAATTTTTATTCGATTGAAGAAGTTTGGATTTTAAAAGATATCAATTGAGAATAGGAGTTAATGAGAGTGAATATGAATCTGAGAGTAAAACAAATCTAGAGAGAGTTGAAGAAGACATGGCTTGGCTTCTTTTCTCCTGTGTTATTTTAATGTGATAGAGTAAGCTAAGTATTAAAACTGAAACATGATTCACTCACTATATATGCCTATTATTATATTACATGCCCTTTATTTTTCATCTTTCTCTACATTTACACCATTCGTTTATACAATTTCCCTTTACATCCTTTTTTTTATATATTTTCACTTTTTGAAATTTAGTTCTTTATATATTACATGTAAAAGTTGATATTTTTCTCTAGGTTGTTAAACCTGATAGAGGCTTTTGCTCTGATTTTCTTGCATTTTGCATGTTTGATTCTTAGATCTACTTATTATTGTCTTCTGTTTTTATTCGGATTTTGCATAGTCTCATATGGTCTAATTCTTTTAGTTTTTTCTGTTTCATTTTTGATTTAGTTACATAAAACAGACGTTTATTTTTGTGCCTTTGTTTTCTTTTTGTCATATCCCGTGTTGATTGGTTCTGGTTTCACATCTTGTAGTTCAAATAGGTCTTCGAGGTATGATGTTGTAGAAATATAATAGGATTTAGGTTTCCTTCAGTTCGCCAATATAATAAGCAAGAATGGTTTTTTCTTCAAGCATATTTCTAATTTTGATGTTCTTAGTTATCTTTTGGGTTTGAGAATATGTTTTATGATTTGAAGATTGGGCTTTGTCATTAGCGAATATTAGTTTGGTGTTTCATATTTTCTAATTAGTTTTCTGTGTGTTTGAGACTTAATTTTTTCTTTACTTGGAACTTAATCTATGAAAGTTAGAACCTATCGATTCAGTATCTCACCAATATTTTTCATTAAAGCATTCTACCTTGTAACTTTTTTTGTTTTTTACAACATAATCTTTTCATGTTAATGAAATTTTAGTGTTAAAAAAAACGTTACATGTAAAAAGTTTATTCATGTTTATTTACTTATTTTCTGTTGATTTAACTATTCTGCTTGAAACTATAATAACATAGCTTTTTAACTGTTGATCAAATTTAGTTTAAACATTTTCCTTTAAATATCATTTAAAATATCCTTTTGTGTAACCATTGGAGTTTGGAATGAAGAAAGTTATGACTTATGAGATTATTGGATGTTGCTTCTTAATTTAGGTCAAATTATTGATTGTTAATTAGTGGAACATAAGGGTACAATTTTCAATTCTTTGAAAATGTAAGGGTATAGAAGTTAGTATAGTTGGAAGAAATTGGGTCCCAAGACCCTTGATGGGTGGATCCAGCTCATGCATGAAAACTTTAATTAACTCATTATCTAAAGGTATAATCCACCCATTAGCAGATTTACATTATTTTTGTTATTTTGCCTTCTCTTTATATTCATTTTGTACTAATTCAAGAAATGGAATTTGCCTAAACAAAGAGGTGATTTTCTTATTTTTCTATTTAGAGGGGTTCAATGACTTTGCTAAATTGCCCTTTAGATATATTTAATTGAGAAACCATGCTTTCTGTCTTCTGGGCCTACATGTATTAAACTAAATGGTAAAACAAATATAAACAACCATTAAATAAAACAAAACAATACGTCGACGCACATTCAAGCATATGATTAAGGTTCCAAAAATGCACCTAAGCATATTCCATCATCACGTACATGTTGATGTTGAGCAAGCTCCAGGTTTTCATTCAAACTACTTGTAAACCCAAAATAAATGAAAAAACTATGTAACTCACCAGTCTCGTAATTTTATTATGCTGTTAAATATTTAAATTTGATTTCTGAAAAATCATTTTTAATTTTTTTTTTTAAATCATTTTTAAAAACAAAAGGTCATATATAGTTATATGGTATAGATATATCCTATATGTACATCAATTAAAACGTGGGATACTGGATTGGATAAATAAACAATTTAAATGACTACTTTGAATGATTAATAGCACCATATGCCCACCAATCGTCTTTTACTCCGAAACATTTTTGTAATCCCATTTGACTATTCCTACGTATTATAAAAACAGGATAAACTAGTAACCATTCTATCAAGTAATTACTTAGGTTATCCAAGTTTAGTGAATACTTTGCTTAAACAGGTGTTTAGCACTATCGACATGTCACATATTTTTTTTAATTAATGACAGCTTTTGGGTGCGTCATACGACTCTCATTTGCATATCAAGTAAACGAACTGTTTATCGTATATTCGTATTTAACAAAAAGAAATCTCAAAAACACATACCAAAAAGCAAATGCATGTAGTCTAGTAGTTTTTTTTAATCATCATATATTAAATAAAACAAACTAACTCGGAATTCTGTATATATTACCACTATGAATTCGACAAAGGGCAAGAGGTCCATGTAAGTATTTAAATAATGGCCCAGATTATCCTCCCTTTGTATACATATTATCCGGTTTAAATTAATTTCTGTAAACCGAACTTCGGTTTAATATATACCCAGCTACAACACAGTATCATTCTGATTTAGGGTTTAATCAAAGTTTTAAAGTTTTCTCCGGAACTCTTATCTCTCTCTCTGTCAACCAGACGCCTCCACTCGAGGTCAAAGCTTCTCAAATCAACGGTTATCATGTCTTCTGGCGGTGGAGAATCATCATCCTCGATAGCGAAGATGAAGAAGAACAAAAGAAGTCATAAGAGGAAGCGAGAGGAAGAGCTCGAACGCTTGGATTCACTTCCGTGGAGCTCTACTATACCTATCGGAGAAGACGACGAGGGAGAAACCTTCTCCACCCTCTTTGCAGGTTCAGACGAGCTTGACGGAGGTAAAGTTTTTTTTTCCTTTGGACATTGATTCATTGATCCACGTTGTTGTTAGTTCACGTAAAGTCTGAAACTTTATAGTTCGTCTGCGTAGGTTTTCTTTCACTTGAGGAAATTGATGAAGCTGATTACAATCTTGCGGATGTTCCTATGGCTGAAAGTGGCAAAGCAAAGAAAGGGTTGAAGTCGAAGAAGCAAGCTCATGAAAATAATGAAGAGGCAGTGGATGAGATCACTGAAGAAGAAGAAGGAAAAGAAGAAGATGGAGAAGACATGAAAGGAGAGGATGATTTGGAGAGTCCTAAGAAAAAAGAGAAGAAATATAAAAATAAGAAGAAGAAGGAGAGGAAGAAGAGAGTTAAGGTGGAGGCTGAAAATGTTCAGGATTCTCCTGCTGGTTAGTGTTTCGCATGCTCCTTCTCTTGTTTTAAGGTTTTGGTGATCAATACTCGGTAGTTACTATATGACAAAGTTTTCTTAGGGATAACTAAGATTTGAAATAACCACCTTAGTAATGTTGATGGTCTTCACTTGTATGTATGGACATATCTCTATTTTGCCTGCTTTTATTTTTAAGCTTGACAACTGATTTGTATTTGTTGGATCAGTTTTCAAACACTGCTCTTTTACTGAATCTCCTGTTACTTTTTTATTAGTGTTGTCATATTAATACTGATTTATCATCACTTGTAGCCGTTAGCTGTGATGAGGAGGATAACAAAGCAGAGGAGCTAGACGGTGAAGAAGAGATTCCCCCGGAGTTTAGTGCATGGAGTTTGATGAGACTTCATCCACTACTCATGAAGTCTATATACCATCTCGGGTTCAAGGAGCCGACAAAAATCCAGAAGGCTTGTTTTTCTGTTGCAGCTTTTCAGGGAAAGGTTAGATGTCCTGCTTAAGTTTCTACGAATAACCTTATATTTTACTGACGCATGGTTCATATTTGGATTACAGGATGTTATTGGTGCTGCAGAGACAGGGTCTGGAAAGACGCTTGCTTTTGGGTTGCCCATACTCCAACGCCTCTTAGATGAGCGGGAAAAGGCTGGTAAATTGCTTGCATTGAAGGGTGAGGAAGCGCAGAAATATTCTGCAGATGGCTACTTACGAGCTCTTATCATCACTCCAACTAGGGAACTTGCTCTACAGGTATCTTTTAATATCCTTTTTTTTAATGTTTCCGGCATGCTTCTTTGTTCACTTGTGGGCATGCTCATTAGTACAATTCCAACCTCTTCTTTTTCCAGGTGACGGAACATCTTAAGAATGCTGCCAAAAATCTCGGCGTCAGGGTCGTTCCTATTGTTGGTGGGATGTCATCAGCGAAGCAGGAAAGGCTTCTGAAAGGAAAACCAGAAATAGTTGTTGGAACTCCAGGAAGGTTATGGGAACTTATGTCGGCCGGAGAAAAGCATCTTGTAGAGGTATGTAATGTATAATCGTTATAGGTATTTAGCTATGCTTAGACACTGTCTAATTGGGTATGTCTTTTTCCTGATCCTCTTTGGCAGCTGCAATGCTTGTCTTTCTTTGTGTTGGATGAGGCTGATCGCATGGTTGAAGGTGGGCATTTCCGGGAGCTGCAGTCTATCATTGACTTGCTGCCAGTTACAGATAAACCAAATGAAGGGAAAATGCAGAGTTCTGATACACTTTCAGACGCCCCAAAGAAGAAAAGACAGACATTTGTTTTCTCAGCTACCATAGCACTGTCTTCGGACTTCCGTAAAAAGCTAAAGCGTGGCTCCTCGAAGTCAAAGCAGTCATCTTCTGGTGAAGTGAATTCTATCGAGGTTTTGTCTGAAAGAGCTGGAATGAGAGATAGTGTTGCCATCATTGATCTGACTACTGCTGCTATTTTGGCACCAAAGATTGAAGAATCTTTTATTAGGTAAGTGAGGACTACAGGCTTTTACTCCTTATTTGCTTGGAAAACATCCAACAGTCTTTGGTGAAACTTAGTTTCTTGCTCTATCTCTGTGTTCTTAGCATTGGTATCTTGTAACAAATTACAGGTGCGAAGAGGAGGATAAAGATGCTTACTTGTATTATATTCTGAGCGTCCATGGGCAAGGACGGACAATTGTCTTCTGTACATCAGTGGCAGCTTTGCGGCATATCTGTGCGCTTTTAAAGATTCTTGGAGTCGATGTTTGCAAACTCAACGCAGATATGAAGCAGCAAGCTCGGTTGAAGGTTCAACTTTCTATAGTTCGCCAAAATACTCGAGTATAATTTTGTTGCTTGATATTTTTACTTAGCATCTATGCCTTTCCACCCTCTTTATTTGTCACAGGCAATGGACCGTTTCCGTGCAAGCGAAAATGGAGTACTCGTTGCAACAGATGTTGTAGCAAGAGGAATTGATATCAAGAATGTCCGAACTATCATTCACTACCAACTACCACATTCAGCAGAAGTAAGCTGAGACTGACTCTTAAAGCTTTCTAGTTTTTCTTTGATAGCATTTATACAAGCTCTTAGCCTTTTTATCCATATAGGTATATGTACATAGAAGTGGAAGAACGGCTAGAGCATTCGCAGATGGATGCAGCATAGCTTTGATTGCGCCGAATGATTCATCAAAGTTCTACACGTTATGCAAGTCATTCTCTAAGGTACCAAAATTGTATATATCTTCAAAAGTTAGTCTCTCGTAAAGAAAACACCTTGGTGGGTGATGCTGAAGTAGGTTTATTCACTTCAGTTTTGCCACTTTCATGCTAAGGTTCCTCTGTTTGTGTTCACAGGAAAGCGTAAAGATATTCCCTTTGGATAGCTCTCTAATGCCAGCTGTGAGGAAGCGGTTATCTATAGCACGTCAAATAGACCAGATTGAACGAAAAGGGTCGCGGGTAAATTCTTTGATCAAATATGCTGAATGTTCTGCCTATGGTTTCGTTGTGATGCAGCAAGAAGTCCAAGTTTCTATTACATTGTTTAATATAATATTCATCTGGAAATTTTGAAATCCTAGCCTATGTGAACTTTTTAGTTGGCTGTGTTAGTAGTAGCTTAACACACACACTGCCTTCATCTGATTGCTTCTTTGTAGCTCTCCCCATTGGGTACTTAACTTCAATCTTTTGTCGTTGGTATTTGCTATGCAGGAGAGAGTAGACAGGACCTGGCTTGAGAAACATGCCGAGTTGATGGAACTCGAGTTGGACGAAGATGAAAGCGAAGAGGAAAAAGTAGACAATGTTAGGCAGAGAAAAGCGACCTCATCACAACTTAAAAAGCTGAAGGAGGTTTGTCACTACTACTCTGAATAAAAGTTCTTCTGAAGGGAGGTTGGTCACTATTATTCACTTCTAGTTCTGTTCAATTCGCAGGAACTTAGCTCGTTATTATCACGTCCTATGCAGCCTAAGAAATTTTCAGACCGTTACTTTGCTGGGGTAAGTTTTGTGTCTCGGTTCAGCTGAAGAAATAAAACTTTAGCTCTCTTTAAAACAGAGATGCCGCAGCACATGAGACTTATGGCATTTTTTTATTTGTTTGTCCCCAGCGTGGTATGTCGCCACTTTTACAGAACCAGCTAGCAGAGTTAACAAATCAGAAGCAACAACAAGTGGCAAGTGTTGGAGATAAAAAGAGAAGAAAGCTTGTTGTGGTTTCCCAGAATTGCATCGAACCTCTTCAAGCCCTTCGTGATGGTAGTAAAGAGGTACTTTTGTTCTTACAACTCTCTCCCATTCCCCCTATCTCGAATCACCTTCTCAGCTTGACCTTGATGACTCGGTGGTTCCAGATCCTTAATTACTGTTTACACTTTTACATTTTTTTGATAAATGTTTCTACCAGTGTTGGCATGATCATATCTCTTTACTGATGTTGTTGTTGCTTTGTTCAGGTGATGAGCATGAAAGGCCAGAGTGCAGATAAGAGGCGCGATATAGCGACCTTGAGGAAGAAAAGAAAGGAAGAGAAGATAGGTATAATATAATATAACTTTTTATTTATTTATTTGTTGTTTGTGCCCAGTAATGGACCAAGTTGAAACTTAAAACATATGTTAACTGTTTAGTTGTCTGCAAATTTTCAGGTCGGCGTGATCAGCGAAGGGATCAGAAGAAGCAGAGAAAACTAATGGCTTCTTCTTAAGTGGTCTTTTACCAAACTTTTGTTTTATCCAATCAGATGTTTTCTTTTTAATATCAATACCATTAAAAAGGGAACATTCTTATTTTATTCCTTAATGAAATACTTAATTTTTCCAAAGGACAATTAAATCTCATTAATGGTATAATTGTCATTTTTGAGTCTATATAACTTATCTTTTGGGCTTAAATAACTTATAACTATATAATTAACTACAATCAAATCAGGCTTAAGTAATAACTATATATGTGTCACTAATTTTTTTTAAATAATTAGTGTTATGTAAATTCAATTAATGTTATGTAACTTTATAATAATTTGACAAAAATATAAGAATTCGGATATACAATAATGTACTTTTCTTCTCTGTCTCAAAATATTTTAAATTTAAAATAAAAAATACAAACTTATAATAGGTTATTAACAAAAATAAATTAATACTATCATAGCAATCAGTTTTTTTTTTTTATATTTTTTATTTGGATGACATAAAGAAAATTTCATCAAAGTTAAGAATCATAACTTTATGTATTAAAAATATATGAGTAATTTAATCAAATTTTTTTAAAAAATTATTAGATATTTTATGTTTTATCAGATCAATGGTATCTGCATGTTAATATCATTTTTTTTGTTTTTAAACGGGTTTTATCATATTTTTTATTAACCAATTTTTTCCTTAAATACGAACCAAATTATATACAAGATACCGGACCTACCAATTCAACCACGGATGTCGAATATAAAAAAAACTTCTTAAAACCTAAACATTATTATATAACAACTTTTAAACTATTTATTTTTTAAATAAATGATATAAATTCATACAATTTTTTATCAAAATGATTCAACAATAAAATATTTGTGCTTTTTAAGATAGTAATAGTTTCTAAATGGAATAATAATTAAAAAATAGTGTACATTGATGGTTATAACTATAGTAAAAATATATGACAAGAAAACTTATTTTTAGTTTCAAATTGACAATATATCATTACTACATTTCAATAATGAGAACACATTATTCTTCAATATAGAATATCTATACTATTAAACCTTATATATCATCTTTAAATCTATTTTGAACAAATATCATATTTTGAAGAGAAAAATTGACTAAAAACATAAATTCAAATGTTATGATTCAAAATAAAAATAATAGTAATTTGTAAATCAGTGTTGGATCAACAAAATAAAAAAATAAACATGGGTTTAGAAAGCGCGGATCAAAAACTAGTAATGTATATAAAATCTTAGTACGTTACTTTTTTTTTGTTTAAATGTTTTTTGTTAATCAAGAGTAGGCAGTTCAATGATGATCTAGTGAGAACACTATTGGCACAACATATGGAGGAAACCACCACACAAGATAGTTCAAGTATAATTATGATGCAAGAAGCCTCATCAGAGGATTGTAAATCTTTAATCAACAACAACAATACATGACAAAGACACAATTTAACCTCACTTTGGGATACTTCAAACAAGTGGAGCTTGCAGAATGAAGCAAGCTGAAACGAGGTAACCTGATTATGAGCAAATCCATTAACAAATCCTAATATATGCATTTACTTTTTTCCTTTTTGCCATCTTCGATCTTTAAGGGCTAACCTTGGTCTCAGTCAAACTGCATGGTTTCTCATTATGACCTTTGCTTTCTTTAATTAGTACTCTTCCTATTTCCAAATGTAAGATTCTGTTTGGCTCTTCGAAAACATTTCTGAAAACAGTCAGATGCATCTTGCTAGACGTTTTCCCTTTTTTTGACTAAAGATTTAGTATCCTTCTTTTGGGACATATAGTTACTCAAGAAGCACAATGTACATTACACGCCAATTTACAAAAACATGATGAAACTCTTAATCACTCGTTTCTTATAATCTTAACAACTGTCTTCACAACATCTATTATTCTATGTAAATGTGTGTATATATGACATTTTTGTTGTTGAAGCTCAAAATACATTGATATATGTATTAGAGGTTAAAAAAGAGTGAAACTAAGAAGGGTGAAAGAAGAGACAAAGAGCAGAGATATCATCCATGGCGATGCTTCTTCTCTTCCTACGCCAAAGCATCATAGCTCTCTCCACCAGTCTCTTTGCGCTCTTTCTTCTCTCCTTGACTCCTCTTACTATCTCCACTGCCTCATCATTTGTCATCACATCCCACATCTTCATACACATACATACATGATAATGTAAGTTATATATGTCTATATCCTGATTTAGTTTTAAAAGTAAATAAATAATTTGATATATTACCCCATCAGTGGCCAAGATGAGGAACTGGTCCTTGTCGGTTATCTTTCGGTATGTTACTTCCGGTATAGAGACTAAACCAAAGTCTTTAAGACAGTAATCTCCAAACGCTCTTGAGACAGCTAAACCGAGTGATCTGCCATTTGGCATGCCTACACGGTACACTCCCGGTTCATCATCTAGGCAAAACAATCGTCCATCTGATTGTTTTATCCGTTCTGCTTCCTCTGTTTAACCGGGAATTAAAACATACCAATTGTTAATTCCAGTTGTATAGAATCTTTCCATCTGAATATGGAAAGGCTTTTGGATATATACCGGGAATGTTCGGTTTAAAGTCTACTGATAGCTGAACCGGTACTAGACCGCTTCCGTCGTCAGAAGTTGTTGCTATTACTGCTCGCGAGTCACCAGCATTTGCTACAACAAGATGATCACCCTTCAAAAGCAAACATCAAACTTCAACATTTAGCAACTTTTCTACGTGAACTTCAATATCATATTCCATATGAATAAGGAATATGATTCATAATAGGTTACTGTAGACGTCGTAAATAAAATGGCAATTATCTTTAGCCATTTTTATTTTTAAGTTTTTGTCACAAAATTAGTCCTAAAAAATAAAATAACCAAAATACTTTTTTTTTATATATTTTGAAATTTTGATTTTTTTTTTTTTTTTTTTGAAATTTAAAACTTCATCCTCAAACCCACCTTTTAACTTTAAACCATAAGTCTAGATTAATTAACAGGTCCCTTAATTAACCCTACAAATATAAATGCATATAAATTGATATGGTTTGTTAATTTGGCTAGCTATGGCCATAGCTAAAGACCGGTCTTGACCATAGCCAAGTGAAACATCAATTTAGGGTCTCAAAATTTTTTTGAGTTAATATATATAAACATAAGCTTCCAAATTATATTGTAAAAAATATATTTTACTAAATGCTTACTAAATTGTTTATGACCCCTATAAAATATTAGAACCGCCCATAATATCTAGTTAAGAGTTTTGTGTGTCTCGTTAGAAGATATGTACCTGCAAGACGGCAGTTAGAGCGGTGCAGCCGCTGCAGTAAGAATCAATGGAAGGATGGATCTTGAGATCAAGATCAATGAGGGAGAATGTTTTCAGGTAAGATTGCTTCCATATATCAAACGGAGAGAAACATTCCGGCGAAGATGATAAAGAAGCAAGAGTTTGTTGCCATTGGCAAAGTAGTGAAGATGGAAATAACTTTTTTACTCTTTTGGTTATCACATGTCCCCATGGTCCATGTCCATCGAACATCCCACAAAATGTTATATCTTCTTGGCACCCAAACCCCTATATTATAAAAACAAGTTGTAATTTCTCAACTTATCATATTTACATAAAACTTATTAACAAGATCATGATTCCATTTAGACATATTCTTCTGCCACAAATAATACACATGAAATGAAAATTACATAACATATACTCCCTCTGTTTCATATTACTTGTCGTTTGAGGTTTATGTACACATATTAATAAAACATATGATTTTGTATATTTCCCAAATAAAAATACAATTACTTATACACCTAGCCATATTTCAACAAATAGAAAAATAAAATAGAAAATCTTATTAATGAATTTTGCATTGAAACTCTAAAACAACATTTATTTTGAAACGAAATTTTTTCCCGACAACTAATATGAAACGGAAGGAGTAGTATTTAGTACCTCCCAAACAATGGCACGGTCTTGGTTGATTCCTTTCTCACCTCTATTAGAACAAATAGAGGTGAATCTCTTAGATGTTTCTGAGTTAACAAAGCCTGATGAACCAAGCAAAGTCGAGTTCTTCTTGGCATCTTTCATCAACGATTTTGCGATCTCTCTCCCTCCATCTTCATCTTCTGATATATATTTTCCTTTCTTCATCGATACACTTCTCGCCAACCCGTCCAAGAAAGCAGGCAGAAGCACCATTCTCTAGTGCTCTTAAGATCCTACAATAACTATAGATAATAACGTTATGAATAAGTTACAGTTGTTCCGATTAATACCAAGTGATACGAACTTAGGTATATATACATAAACATAATAAAGGAAATAAAAAAAGAGACATAAGGTTTAATTAGCAAATTACCCTTTCTTCCGGTGAGGATTCTTGATCGGAGTTTCTGTGTTGATGACTTTTCCTGTTGCTGGATTTACTACTTATAAGCTGGTGAATGGTCTCTATGACTCATCATCTTTCTTTTTCTCTTTCTCTCCTTCGACTATTCTAAGCCTTTTATTTTATACAATACATTCTTTTTTTGCATGTCGATAAGGACACGTATATGATAAGCATAAAGTTGACGACAACTTTTTAATATATATACATCGTTGAAGGCTATAACAAGTGGTTATATTTGGTCAGTTTAAGGAAACGTATATATATGTTATTGGTTAAAAAACGTATATATATATATATATGTGTGTGTTTATTGATAAAAGAAGATGAAATGGTAAAATTGCATCACATCCAATATGTTTCAAAGGAGATACAAAACTAAGAAATTAATTAGATGTTTAGACTCATATATCTATATATAAAAACAAACCACAATAACATAAATCATGAACAATTTATATCTAAACAAAATAGTCTAATTAAGAATAGAGTAATTCAAAATAATACAAGGCTACAATTATATTATAAGAACACAAGCTTTTCTGTTTACTTGTTATATGTATATAGACTCGTAAACGAATTATAAATGCACGAGTTTCTGTACTAGAGCCCAAAATACATATAGGATAGCCAAGTAAAAAATTACTTTGAAAAGCTATTTGTATGTCAATTTGGTGTATTATATGCGTATATATCTATTAAAGATGTATTTTCTATCAAATGGTATATGCATCTATACAACATGCATTATGGAAGTGTTAGGCGAAGATGTCATTTCAACGCAATCATCAAATGGACATAAGTTAATTTCGAGGTCAAATGACTCGAACCCGTTACAACAACCACAGTGAATAACCAATCAAAAACTTCATCACGATATAAAATAAAGTTTTAACACCGACAACTGAATCAATTATAGCTGCTTAATACCTCATTGTGATAGAGATTTAAATACTTTTAAATAGTAAAACGTCAAGATTAAATGTGGTTGTGGAAGCAAATCAATATATTAATGAATGTGGTGGAAATATAAAATGATATCATGTGGGGTTTGTTAAACAATAAGCACTTGTCGTAAAAAGTTGTGGCTGTGAGAGGTCCTCGAATCTAAAAGCTAATGGTGGTAAGTGCCTTTGATCCAAAACAACTCTTATCTTCAAAAAAAACTATTCTATTACACCTTAATTAGTCAGATGATATGTTCCTATCATTCAAATGTAATAACAATTACTCCCTCCGTTTCAAAATAATACATATTCTAAAGTTTTCACGTATATTAATAAAATATAGTAAATTTTAATTATTAATATATGGTTTTTTGTAATTACCTATTTTCCATAACTTTAAACTAATTAAAATTCAGTTAATGCAATCTTTTTTTTTTGAAATTAACAAAATATGCATAAAAATATAAAAATTAGTTTTTTTAGAAACAATTTTTTTCCTAAAACTTGTATTTTTTGAAACGGAGGGAGTAAAACATACAAGATATACGTGTGTGTATATATAATCACATTTAAGTGGGGTCTTTAATCACCTTTTAGTTTGCTTTTCTTTTTTGTTTTTACTAAGCTTTACTTTTCCTTGCAATTTACAAATCAACTTTATTCATCTATAGGATTTATGCCTAAATATATTATGCATATGTTAGATTTTATACATGTCCACTTCGCTAGATTTATTAGGTAACCATAGATATCAGCTTACGACTTTCATATTAAAATTTAAGTTTGAATAATTTTAATTAGGAGAGTGCGGACTTAATGATGTGGGCGGTACTTCGTGATAATATTGTAGTGAAATAAAGCTACAAATTTTTTTTATGGAAAGAGATAATATAAATTATTATACGCTAGATGGAATATGCTAAATGCATGGTCACAATGGAGCAAGCTAACGATCCATATCTAATTCCTACTTGAGAAAGGATGAAAAAAAAAAAGATTTATGTACAATGAATTAACTATATACTATTAAGCTACAATGTAATTTAATTTAATTTATTTCTGGTAACCCCTTTCAGTTTGTATCTTGTAAATGTGTGTGTTTACGTATACAATTGACCACCAAATCCTCCACATGGTATTACTTAACTTTTCATCTTTGAATTTTCTTTTGTAAGTTGGGACATAACACACAAATAGATACAAACAGTCGAAACAAACACATGACACAACGAAGAGATGCAAGTGGCAAAGATGGAGTTGTTTGATTCAGAGGCAAACAACAAGAGACATTATAAACTCAATGTCACATGTCTCCTCGTGGATCTCGACTCCGACATTAGTTTATTCACTAGTCTTCTTTCGCATACTTACAAATCATATGTGGGCGGCTGACAAATTTAAAAGTTAGGCATAAGATAGTAAATATTTATAACTTTTAGAAAATGACTTTGTTCTTTCTTTTCTTTACATCAGAAGAGAGCAACCAATAATAGCAAAATGGCTTCTCTTCTTAGTTCCCACATATCCCTATACAGACATATTTAATTATTTTCCATAAACATATGTGAGATGAATTGGTTAAATATAACAATGAAGTTTTTTTCGTATGGACCGGTCACTTAGTATATCAACTGGGTAAGAGCCATTGAGCAGTGATCCGTCCACTGCCGAGAGATGGAGATGATCACTGCTCTGTGAAACCAGCCATGCACTGCCCTCCCCTTTAAAACCCGCCTTAGTCAAACATTCACTTAACAAACATGATTCTCTCTCAGCTTGGACTGGGCAGCCCAGAACTTCCCACAACAGATTCGACTGGTGGGCCGGGCCAGTGTTCCACCATCTTAATGTCCCCCACATAGGTCACAAGCCCTTGTTACTAAGCTCGACATCTCCTTGTAAGTTGAATCTACGATGGGATCAATTATCTGATCAATCTAGAAACAAATAGCCAAATGTCACATTTTTGTAAATATTAGCATGTGAATCAAGAGTCTTAAGACCCTCTTCAGTCACAATCACTATTTGAAAGTTCGAGTTAAAGAGGTTTAGATAATCTTTTATAAATGAGTCTACTTACGACATCATTTAGGATCACATCTGTAATGCCCGATGGGTTTTAAATTTAGTAGGGTTTTGAACGATGATAGTGAAACCTTTCAGTTTCAAAGCTTATTGGTCGTATTATGTGTTCTTTGCATGAAGTTCCATGTATGCATTGCACTTAATTATCTGCATGGACTGTTTCAACTACTGACATTGGAAAATGTTTTTTTCTTCCTTTCTAATACTGGATAAACGCTGTCTAATAAAGATCAAAATTCTTCTCTAAATCAGACTAATAATAAAAACAAATTATGTAACTAAATTTAAATATAAATCATGTAAATTTGAAATACAAAATTATGTTAATTCGGACGCCAAAAGAAACTTAGACATTGATATATGGGTTTAGGCGGCAGAACAACGAGAGTGAAATAACGAGAGTGAAACCTTTCGATTCTGATTTTATGACCCGGGCCATCCCGTGAAGACCCGACTAATCCCTGATGCCAAGGACAAGAGATGGTTGCTTAATCCCCTCCCAACATAGGGTTGTTAATAATATTTGCTCAGCTTCTTTCAAGTTACAAGACAATGGATTCATACAAATTGGTGAACGAGAGTGTGAGAAGACAAAAATGTGATGAATTTATAAAGAATAAAGTGGGATCCAAAACATGAAAAGTATTTATAATCTTTGGCGAAATCATTTCAAAAAAAATCAGTCTTCTAGAAGTATACTCAAGATGTAACTGTTGTTTCTCCACTTTTGTGATTTTTAGCCAAACAATCCTCTCCGGTCAAACTTTCTTTCTTTGCTAGCCTTGTTCTTAGCACTTTTGCCTCAAACTGTTTAGAGAGCGTCTTCTCGGCCTTGGACTTGTAGCACACACTTGTTTTTGAACACGTTACACTTGGCTTTTTATGTACATATCGTGGTACACGTGCTTGTGGATCTTGTTTGCCTCACGGAACTTGCTAAGGAAACGACTCAACATGAATCTGGATCCGATCATCAGATTGAACTATAGTGTTTTTGGGTCACGCGAAGTATGTTTCACTCGTCTCGTTGCTAAATTTGGTCTCTTCGTCTTTTAATGGACCATAGTTTTGGCCCATTATATTTTGTTGTGGATAACATATGATTCGTTCATTCTTAGGTTCACTTAGGCTCTGTTCCTTTACGTTTAGCCAGTGCGGACCCAAACTTAAATTTTAGAGAGATCATAAATTGGTTTTTGTCCAAAATTAAAATAAGTTAATGAAAAATACAGTAAAAAACTACAACTCATGGAGTTGAACTCGGGTTAAGTGTGTTAATAAAGGGGAAAGCAAGCCAAATGAAATACCTAATCTTCTGTAAAATGTAGTAAAATAGCTGTAATATAAATTTAACCTGTGTCAACTGGTCCACCTCTGCATTTAGCACAGCAGAAATTACAACAACAACAACAAAAAAACACATGGCTTATACTGCATGTTAGGGTAGGCTATCAGTTCGTATTTTAGCTTCTCTTGCAATAGATTTGAAGAAGAAAAAATTGTGACAAGACTTATTTAGCCTCATAATGTCACTAACGTAAACCGAGAGAAGATCATTTGTCGTGATTTTAAGAATTTAAGATGATTGATCTTGCATAACGGCTTTTTAGTATAAAACAAAATGCACTGAAAATGATTTTTTTTTTTTTTTTTTTTTTTGCCTCCACAATGTTTTTGAGAAAATAAGTGTACATTGATTGGCTGATTGACGAGGAAGACAAAATAAATGGAAAATCCGACAATGGTTGGGTAATACATACATGCATATGCATTGTACATATTTGACAATATAATATACATGTATCATACATACTCTATACGTTAACCTTATCCTACGTACACAGTACGGATCTTACATCGTCTTACAAGTGGGGAGAAAAGGATAACGATTGAAACTGCTATAGAAAAGCAATTGTACTGATCTATGTCATCGTGTTTATAATATTTGTGATATATATAGAATATGCAACTTTCTTAGCAAAAAAAAAATGTAGAATATGCAACTCAACAAAAATCAATCGAGACGGGACCTTACTAATAAGTTGTGGGCTACTGGTATTTTATAACAATTAACACATATAACTTGTTTGTCCAGACGTGATTGGTTGGATACACATGAACACAAAACGTTTCAGTTATACTGACTTGAGTTTGAGTACTACATGATAGGTCATGTGAACAATGGTTATTATCTCGATACGGTCTGAACATTATCATGATGTATAGTAGTACTAGTTAAGATAAACATCACTAGATGATATTGTTTCGGTTAATTTAATATGAGTAAATTATCAATCACACCGAATAAAAGCGATTAGGAGTATTAAACTACTAATGATTCTAATTAAACGATAAAACAAATAGACAATGTCGCGAAACTAATAGTATAGATTCTTTCAATCTATGGAAACATTGTCGGGACCCACTTAAATTCTCATTAGACCAACTAGGCTTCGAGGTTCATGCATCTAGAAACCAAACTACATCGTTTTGTATACGTTAGACAATCGAGAAACGATATAGGATTAGTTTAAGGACAGGGGACATGGTCGGTCCTGGGTAAAGTACGATAAAATATTTGTTATCATTTTATTTTATTTTTGTAAAAATTAATATATATAAGTATTATAATTCTCAAAATTATAATAACATTTATTGAAATTTTACTTTAAAATGTTTATGTGGTTCTGAATTCCAAGATCAACTATGTTCACGGATGAAACGTCGTTAAACTTTGTTTATGGGTGAAACATATTTACAAGGTAAGAAATGTTTAGCATCTTAACTACGTACATCACGTTTTAGACAAAGTTTATCACATAATAATCACTAAACAGGTTTATAAACTTCAGAAAGTTAAGCAATTATAAAAATTTACGCTCAAAATATTGTTTTTCTCCAAATTAATTATATTGAAGAAACGTATAGTCACAGTGAAATGCATCCTTGATTACACGTATAATTTATTGTATTCTCTTCGCACCCATGTGATCCTTACATCCTCATTTTTTTTGCTCCATTGCCATATGCCCCGGATGAAATAATAATACCCGAAGCTAATTGATTTCTTAGTGATTAGATCCACCAAAATCTTGCTATCCCCTTCAAGCTTGAAAGTTAATCTCATATGCGAGACAAATAACTGAATAAGTTGTTGCTATCAATCGTTTCTTTTAAAATTGTTAAAAGTAAGATATTTCAAATTTCCAAATTTTCCATGTAGTAACTGATCAGACGTTTTTCATTAGATTACCTTATTCGCAACGAAATTCAAATATATTTTAAAAAACTATCATGTAATCTTTTTCATAGGTACACGAGAATAATACGCATGTATAAGAGTTGGGAAAACAAACAAAAAGACAGGTAGTTCGTATTTTTCATACTATACTAGTATCATAACATTTTTCAGTAAAAATATTAACTTCTTGTTTTAGTAACTTATAAATATTATGTCAGAAATAAAAACCTATAAATATTCCACCTAAAAATAACAAACCCTATGAACAAACATTTATAAACCATTTTAGTAACTTATTTCACCCCACTTCCAAAATTCAACTCTTCGTATATTACCAAGAGAAAGAAAACAAAATGATTGTCTTTATAAAAGAATAATTTACAACAAAGCTGAGTGTTTTATAATAGTTCGATAAAAATTTGATTACAATTTCGTATTTACAGCATGATATTTTGTCCACAAAAAAAAAAAAAAAAGAGAGAAGAGAATAACAAACAATACCACAAACCGCAAATGTAACGCTCGAAATGAGTCACAAGAACAGCACACATTACACAAACGACAACATATAATAACATCAGTCGCTCATGTCATCACATACATTACAAACCTTAGAACGTAACGGCAGTTATATTACAAACTTTATTTAATATTTTTCTACTTAATCTCACGTTTTTACTGATACGACGCGATGACATCATCAATCATCCACATATCCACCTCGGAGACAGACTCGTCGAGTTGACTCGGTTTCTCCACCGTGTCACCATCCAGCTCAAGGAATGACTCCAAGCTCGATATCTGCTGTTTCAGATCGTAATCCAGCTGAAACTCGTCCCCACTCCCGAAACCACTGCACTCCACCGGGAAACTCGGCTGAGTCAACTCGCTCTCAGAGAGAACACAGAGCTTCTTCGCCGGAAGCTGAACTTCTGATACTGGAGACGATGTTGGAGGAGTAGCAGGACTAGGAGGAGGATGGTGGAGAAGNATCCGCTTCGCCGCAACGTCATAAGCCATGGCGGCTTCCTCCGCCGTGTTGAACGTCCCAAGCCAGACTCTGGCGCCTTTTCTTGGATCTCGAATCTCTGACGCCCATTTTCCCCACGGTCGCTTACGTATCCCTCTGTAAACGTTCTTCCTCTTCCTCCGTTTCTCCGTCACCGCCTCCTTCTCCTTCTCCTTCTCCTTCTCCTTCTCCTCCTCTTTCAACGTCACTTCAAAAGTTTAAGATGCGAAATTACAGATTTAGCCCCACACATAGCCGAAAATTACAAATAAACATCACCACCAACCCCAAATAATATTTTTAAAGAATCTTTTATCATCATATTCATGTAACTTCTAGAAATATTTTTTTCCTTTTTAAATTTACAAATTATATTCAAAATACTGATTATTTTCTAAAAATTTCATATAATTATTATGATTTTTATGTATGATTAATTTAATTGTACCTTGTTCGTTGGTGGACTGAAGCTTGGAGGTGGAGTGGAAACCCCAGAAATCGTCGGAAGCGGAAGCATCGAGCTCTGACCATAGTTCCTCCGCCGTGAGTTTCCTACCCTTACCCTTGCTGACGATAGGGGCAAAGTCTGAAATTATAGCACCGCCACACATTTTCTCTGTTTGCTTTTTTTTTTTCTTTTTTTTCTTTTTTTTCTGATGCTGGGTTTCAAGAGGGAGACGAATGCGGTGGGGATGTAACGCATTTATAGGAGAAATAAATGATTTATATTATGTTGATAAGAAAAAATAAAAGCTTGTATAGTATAAAGTCGGGTGAATTTTTTAAAAATATGTACATAGTATATATTATAATTATACTCAATAGGTACATGTTCCTCGATACACGCCGATTAGGACAAAATTAAACCTAATAACGACAAAACTATAAGCTTCTTTTGGCGCTCTGATGAAAAAACGTATGCCAATGTCTTTAAATCTATTAATCGGAAGTTGGAGTGTTGTGTCCACGAGCGTCGGCTAATCAATCGTTATTACACGTGGCAGGGGTATTCTATCAGGCTATCAGTTTCTGAATAAATATAATCTGTATCTGGAAAATAAAAATGAAAAAAACAATCCTAACGTTACAGTAATTTTAGTAATAATATTCAATGGGTAATCTGTGTAATATGTGTTGAACGCCTCACGTCCATCATGCCGCGTTTATCAAAAGTAAGTTTTTTTGTTACAGGTAATATTGCATTTTATTCACGATGCTATCGAGTCGAGACCGTGTAACAAAAATCCCACTAATGTTGTCGGAAAGTTTTTGCCTGTAGCTATGTAAGAAAATAATCAGTTATAAAGTTGCTTTATAAAAACTTTCATGGTCAAATATTCCGTGATAAATTCAAAAAGAAATGTAATGTATAAGAGAATCCATATTTATGACAATACATTCATAAACCCACACACTGCATAAGCTGACCCCATCAAAAAAAAAAAAAAAAACTCAGAAAGACTACACACACGTAAGGTCCATTGATGAGAGACGAAACGATACTGAGAGGAAGATAGCAGAAGAAGATTTGAAGGGTCTTTAGTTTATCTCTTGAGAAAATTAAGGAAATATTTGTATATGAAGGTTGATCAATGAATCGATCAATCACCCAGCCATTTTGGTTAGGCGGTGAACGGTGCTTCTAGCGATTCTATTACCAGGATCTATCTTCAGAACCATCCTTAGATCTTCAGCTCCCAGTTTGTATTTCTCCATGCTCTCGTATAACAGTGCTCGTTGTACCAGAATCGCCACATTCTTCTCGTCGTGATCAAGTACCTACAAGTCCCCAGTAGCCAAAGGGAAAACTCACGAGTCACCACCACCGAAGAAGGCAAACACCACGTCTGTTGTGTCAAGTCAGACACGGAAAGTTTCGTTGAAGATCAACGGTGTTGGGGCAAGATGCGCACCTACGAACGGCAAGAAGAGAGGAAAAGGTCGATCTGATGAGGTAGCAGTAGTAGGCGAGGGAAGTGAAGTTTCTTCAGTTAAAAGCACTGTAGGAAGCTAAGAAAGGATAGTGGATGAGTGAACAGATTAGAATGTAGTAGGTGTGGGGTTTCAATCAGACAGTTACGAAACTCTTGTAACTGTCTGTTATGTAATTTATGATGAAGTCATTGTCTGAAGTAGTAGCAGTAGTAGCGTATGTTGTAATAACAATGAAAATTCCACTTTTTGAGAATCTTTTTAACATACTAGAGAGACTGCTTTTGAATTACTTTTTAAGGAATTCGAATGTTAAAAGTTCATATAATGATGTAACACCAAGTATTATTAGGTTCGTAGATATCTCTTATATATTTAGATGCCTTGTTGGATCCATTTCAACTTGTAGCTCAAAATTGTACCAATTTTAACTTGGCCTAGAGTTTGCAAACGTACATTGATTGCTCCAGTTTCTAGCGTTATTTAACAATTCGTATAATTAGTACAATAATTAAAATTGGTTGTAGTTTCTAGCGTTATTTAGCAATTCCTACAGTAATTAAAAATTATTACGTTTACGAGATATTTATGATTAATTGATTATACGGTTTAATAATAAATTGTTAATATTAACACATTATAACATTATAAAATATCAAAAACATATTACTATAATAAAATATAATAATAATTAATATAATATAATTAATAACAATATTACATTTATTATTTTAATTTTTAGTTTAAATGAAAGTATAATTTCAATAAAATTTATTTTGAAGATTTATATAAGAACTTTTAAACGAATATTTTATTTCATTTTAACATATATATATATTAATGTTTAAAATTATAGTGAATATTTTGGTTTAATTTTTTTATAAAATAAAAAAGATATTGTTAGTGAATTTGAATTATAATAGAATATATATATATTTATTTATAATATTTTAGTCTAAAAATTTAAATTTATAATATTAAAATATTTTATATTTATTTATCCATCCGCAACCGTTAGCGGAAACAAGCTTTTGATTTTATAAAGTTTGGAGCGGTTTGGAACAATTTATAACATTTTTATTATTGTTGCAAAGCGCCAATAATCACTACCAACCGCAAAAACTACGTTTGTGAAATAATAATTTTAAGGGTGTAGTTTAGGATTTTTTAAAAAGAAACCAGGAGGCGCATTGTGAGAACCCATCTGGTTGAACACTTCTTGTGCAACATTAGGTTTGCCTACTAGCAAAATCCAGGACACTGACTGTGTTGGCAGCTAATCCTTTCCGGGACATTTCGTTAAAGAGTCTTATACCGTCCTTTACCCTCTTGGACTTGCAAAATCTATGTATAAGTAAATATATTCGGGACGCAGCACTTGCTCTCCATCAAATAAAACATCCGCATAGCTTCATCTAAGCGATCGTGCAATGCAAAACTCATTGATAAGTGAGTTGTAATTGAACTGTTAATATGTTTAATTAGATTTCTTAGCAATAAAAATGCTCTACATCAGTGCATCTCTTGTTGTCCAAAAGAAAAAAGAAAAAAGAGCTCTAAATCATGGTTATTATACTTATACTTAATGTTAATTAATATCAATAATCAAGACCACTAAGGAACATCCACGTGGCGGATATCACTTAATCTCTTCTCTCCCCGCTCGATATCTGATTCGGTCATCACTACCTGGCGGCTTGACGACTGCGATTGAGACGGAGCTCCAGCAAAAGAAGGCGGGGCGCTTCTTCGATTTCTGCTCACCATCCGCGTAAAAGATACCATCCGACTCATTGGCGATGTAGACGATTGATTCGCCGGTAAGTCCCCTCGTGTCAAATCGTCTTCGAACTCGTTGAAACTCCTCCTAGGAGTCTCAATCGCCGCTGGTTCTCTCCTTAAATAATCCAACGGCATCGCAGAAGATTCAGATCCTGAGTTCGATCCCGGTTCAGTTGCAGAAACCGGTTCAGGAGAAATCGTGATGATCGTGACTTGCTCCTCCACCGTCGTTGCGGGAGGCTCAACGAGAGAGCGGCAGAGAGGACAAGTTGAGTGAGAATGAAACCACATATCAATACACTCAACATGAAACGCGTGTTTACAACCGGGCAAAACCCGACCCGACTCTCCCTCCTCGAACTCGGAAAGACAAACGGCGCAATCGATCGGATCCTTGTGCGTCGCGCCGGAGAAACTGAAAACAGGGAGAGATTTCACGACGGCGGGATCGAGACCGCGTGAGGCGGTTACAGAAGCAGGAGAAGGATCGGTGGGGAAGAAAAACATTGTAGGGCGGTGGTTACGACTGCGGCGGCGAATGTGGTGACTCATAGAGCGGGTGCGATACCAGTGATCGTAGAGATAGGAGAGGATCATTAATATGGCTACGGTGAAGAGGGTTATAATGGTGACTAGCGTGATTTTGCCATTCGTGTCGTAGGTTGCAGAATCGGAGATGTTTTCCCCGGGCCAGTGGTCCATCGGGTTATGATCGTCGGAGTTCATGATTCTGACGGCGAATGAAAGATTCAGAGAAAGAGAAAGTTAACAGGTGAAGGAAGAAGAAGAAGAAGTGTGAAGAAAAGTTTGGGGGGTTTTTAGAGAGGTTCATGACTCATGAGAAAGATGACGTCATAATTGACGCGTCAATTTTCTCTTTGATTTTTTTCCTTTTGTTCCCTCAATATTTAATTTAAGATATACTAAAATTCAAGGGAAAAATACTACAAATAATTGTATTCTTATCTTCACCAAAAATATACCTTCTTATTCAAAACAAATAAATATATAGTTCCTTTTTATTATTAAATTATGGATTTCTTAGCATTTTTAAGGCCACATTATAAGGAAACTGGGATGAAACCGGGTTTTGCTTGGTTTAAATCGGATAATTCGGTTTATTGTATATATATAAAGTTATAAACTATTGATGTAGTAGTTTACATTCAGTAAGGTCCAAAAAGTATTTTCTTCACAAAATCAAAATCCCTTTACACCAGTAGAGATTCATAAGACACAAAGCTCAACAAGCTTCTTGACCCATCTTTACATGTCCTACACATACCTTCTCAGACTATCTATCTATACATTGATTATATTTCTAGAGAACACTATTCCAATTCAATAATGCAGAATCTTGAAGTTAGAAACAAGTCTTTAACGAATAAAAAACCCTGTCAAGATGCCATCTCCTTGTACATGAATCATTACAGAACTCAAGTACCTGACTGAGATATGGCAAAATCTTAACTGCACCTGCAAAGTTACAATCCACAACAATATTGGAGGTTAAATATTAATTATATCAATTACAACATACATTATCGTTGAAGCAATGGGTTTCTAACCTGTAACATACTATAACCTGTGTGTCCTCTCCCCAAACTGCAACTGAGCCATCATTTGCTTGAGATCAAAAGCATCATGGTATCTCTAACTCCTCATGATTGTCACCTACTTAAGACACACACTCATTTGGTAAGAACCCATCTTCTTTCATTTTCCTAAACAACGCATCAGCTTCGTGAATAAGGCCTCGCCTACAAAATCCCGTTATCATTGTAGTGTATGTTACAACATTAGGCTTCATTCCCTTGGAGAAAAGGCTACAAAACAAATCAAAAGCATCTTCCACCTTACCAACCTTGCACATCCCTTGGATAACAATGGTATACGTAACAATACTAACATCCATTTCTCTCTTACACATGTACTCAAATATCATCAGTGCTTTCTCCACCTTTCCGTTATAACACAGACCATCTAGCAGAACGTTGTAGGTTCTGATATCGGGAGGCGCATTGTGGGAACCCATCTGGTTGAACACTTCTTGTGCAACATCAGGTTTGGCCACTAGACAATAACCCTGGATAAAAACGGTGTAAGTGACTGTGTTAGCAGCTAGTCCTTTCCGGGACATCTCGTTAAAGAGTCTCACACCGTCCTCTACCCTCCTGGACTTGCAAAATCCATGTATGAGAGTAGTATAAGTCACTATATTCGGTAAGCAGCCCTTGCTCTCCATCCAATACAACATTCTCATAGCATCATCTAGGCAACCGCACGTGCAGAACCCATTGATCAGTGAGTTGTAAGTGAAAACATTAGGTTCTATAGACATCTCCCTCATCACTTCATACAGTTCTAAAGCATCAAGAACCTTCCCAGCTTTCACAAACGCATCGATCAAAGCAGTGAAAGTGATCACATTCGGGCCAATTCTCCTCTCCATCATATCTCTCAGAAGCAGAGCTGCATCACCCCATCTACCACAATCACAAAGACCGGTTACTAAAGAGTTGTAAGTAACAACATTTGCTCGAACCCCATCGGTTTCCATCTGTTTAAAAAGCTCCACCGCGTGATCAACATGTCTGTTCTTGCATAGACAGTGAACCAGACTCGTGTAGGTTACAACATTAGGCCTACACCCAATCTCCACAATCTTAACAAACAAAGCTACAGCATCATCAACTCTATTCCTATTACAGAACACACTAAGGAGAGAAGTAAAGGTGAACACATCAGGCTCAAACCCAAGCTTCATCATCTTCCCAAGAAATGCGAAAGCAGTATAAGGCTGAGAAGATTGGCATAAACAGTTGATTACAATGTTGCAAGTGTAGAGAAGAGGCGAGACTCCGATTCTTCGCATTTGGTCGAAGAGAGAGATCACGACGTCGTATCTCTCCTCCTCCTCCTCATCCATTGTGGCGATAGCGCTGAGTAGTCTAGTGAAATCGCCCAAGGAAGGGAGGGGACGAGAGTGAGACATGCGAGTGAATAGATCAAGAGCTTCGTTGAGGTGAAGATTGCGAAGATCGCTTCTCAGAGTCTCTCGGTGATTGGAGAAAGCTCGTAAACCACAGAGTGTAGAGGAGGGAGGAGCTCTTATATGCAGGGGATGCCTATGAAGAAGAAGGAACCGTTTCGCTATCGACGCACACACAGACGCGATTGATCTACGCATTCACAAGCTATGACTTGGAAGTCATTTCGCTGTAAAACCCTAAACCCTTGCAACGGAATCGTGCTCTGAGAGAGAGAGAGAGAGGGAGAAAGCTGGAAGAAGATGATAAACCTAGAGGCGTCCAATTTTTTATTTTATTTTCCTATTTTGTTTGTTTAATATTGATTTATTATGTATTATATTACATCGATAATTATACAAACCGATAATGTCTTTGTCTTATGGTAATTTATATTCGTTGGTTTTACTTTCTACTGCAGTAAAACAAAAATACATGCTTTATTGTATTACTTGCAAACTACACATATATATATATATATATATATATATATATATATATATATATATATATATTAAAGATTTACTATAAGAAATTCTTAATAATCTGCATAACTTTTAAAACTTTCTTTTAGTAAAGTGGTTGAGAAATTCCCTTAGATAGCCTCTTTTAGTTTGTTTGTCACAAAAATAGCTTTTAAGGAAAAAAATGACCAAAATGTTTTTTTTAGAAGCTAAAAAATTCATTTATATGCATTTATACCCCTAGGGTTAACTAATTTGGACTTTAGGGTTTAGAGTAAAGGGGTGGGTTTGGGGTTAGGGTTTCAAATTTCAAAAAAA
>MU108385.1:0-28476 GCA_012274485.2 Sinapis alba
CAAACAGATTTGATTCTCTGTCCTTGGTACCTGATGACTAGGCAGTGACAGCTACGAGATAGAGACAAAAGCCAGCCTGTGTATCTAGATCTTTCTACAAGCTCTATAAGAGCAAAGTTCTTGTAATTGTAACACCAAGCGGAAAATCAATAAACAAAGAACTTTCAGTAAAATATCTTGTCTCTCTTGAAACCTTCAGCTAAGAGGAGAGGGATCTTGTTAGGCAGATATACTATTTATATATACATCAAGATCAAGGAAAAAAATATCACTAATTAAAATCTATTTGCATTTAAATAAGTGATAAAATAACTTTCATGGCTACTTTAGTGCGTAGATTCAACGAACCTTCTTGAATGGAATAGCTATAACGACATGTAGTTTTATTATTATTATCCTTTTGTTTTGTGTTAAAAAATCAGAGTACCCAAAGAAGTGGAAAGTTTACTCTTTCACAAAAATCGTAATATTTAATTAATAATTAACAGAGCTTTACATGCATCATGAAAGCCAAGCTAGCTACATGTATCAAATTGTAGTGAAGATTATTTAACTTCGTAGTTGACAAAAAAAAAATTCTCATAGTTGACAATTTGTTATAATCATGTTTTGTGGACTGAGTTAAAACTAGTATATTCTATGATGCAAACTGAAAAAAACTTTGGGACCACGTCTCGTGAGTCTTCGAACTTTGGCCTAATCAAAATAGTGGCAACCGTTATGTTATTTTTTTATAACGGCAACCGTTGCGTTATTATAACCATGGAAAATTGATATTTAAAAGATTTTTTTTAACATTGTATTTTTGAAAGATATCTTATGAAAAATCTTATAAAACTTTATAAAAAATCCTTTTGGTAAGTTATTTAAGGTTTGCCCAAAAAAAATCTTAGGGTCTAAATGGTGACCAAAAAAATGAGTGAGAATAGTTAATTTCTTTTCATTCCTTAAATTTGACACCATTTATAAGGAATGTTTTTTCTTCAATGTTACTTCTTATTCCTTTCAATTTAAGGAATCATAGAACAAAACTATTTCTTATTAAATCCGGGAAGGAACATAAAGAACAAACATTTTTATTATTTTGTTTCTCTTCATTCTTTTCCTCTTTGTTCCTATTGTTCTTTCATAGTTACCCGTTAGAACCTTATAAAACTTTTTGAAAGATATCTTTTAGAGATTTTACCTTCTACAGATCTTATACTTATAGGACAAGTAGTTCCATTGTTATTTTATTTTATTTTAAATTTTAATCATAGCCTTATAGGGCAAGTAGTCGTTTAAATTTCTTTTTCTTAATTATGGTCAAGCACCAACCTTTGCATGCGTCGCCAAATTAATATATAATCAAACACCAATCACATTTTAAAAGAATATTAAATAAATTGTTACCATCACTGATAATTTGGTTCTTTGTAGCCATTGGTTAGCTATATCAACTACCCTTTAACTAAAACGATAAAAATTGTATAATTTATTTAAAAGCTTGTGAATGTGTAAAGTGCGACTTTCAACATTTTGAATTTATAATACAAACTTTAGATTTAAATATTCGAGCAAACCAATGTCGAGTCCTAATAGTTGCAATATATCTTATTGCATGTTGAGATTTTAAGTGTAGGTTACTCGCTACTTACTTCGTCGCCTCTCATTTTAATAAGGGTGGAGGCAAGTGACGTCAGAGAGATGACGTTCATCGGCTTACGTCATTTTCCGTTTGCCGGAGCCAAATTAATTAACTTTTAAGTAAAATTATTTAATTACTAATACGGATTCTGTCGTTGTTAGGCGGACTTGTGAAGGCACATGACCGATCAACGATGCTCGTGATCGTCACGTGGAAAACCTCCTTTTTTTGGACCCACATTAAAGCATATTCCTCGTTTGTGATCTTTGTCCGAGAAACTTACTAGCGAAAGAGATTTGGCTGGTTTTAAATAAAATTTAAAGTAATTAAATCTCTGCTTCAAGTCTAATTACCTCACCATCAACTATGGTTGAATAAAATAATCATCTCTATATTTCTTAAAATAACCATTTCTTTGTATGTTCTAGCAATATCTATGTTGGAAGTTGGACGTAGTCACGTTGACTCATTCGCTTTAAGTTTGAAATCCATATCTCCGAGTACTAATTATGAAGAATCATATGAACTCTATCACTGATATTTGATTCTTACATGTATAGATAAGATTGATTATATACATGCAATTTATGCAAAGAGACATAATAAAGGGGATAGTGAATAAATAAAGATTTGATTTTATGAGACCATAGAGAATTGTGATTATCATGAATTAGTATCTTTGATATCCTTATGTAATATGATCTCTTAAATTCAAGATGGTTTTAAAGTGAATATGTAAACAGTTTTAGAATTGAAATATGTGTAAATTTTGGCAGAAAAACTTCTGTCCTTGAATAATACGGTTGGACGGGGACTATTCATAGTTAAATGTAAATGTTAAATATGACCTATGAGAACACTTCAAGAACACGTGTGCGTGAAAATTGAAGGAAGCACACAGTTTAGAAGAAGTCTTGGATATTCAAGACAACGATCAACATGAATCATAGACAAAATCTTTCGTGAGAAAGCATATAACTTGAAAAAGTCATAACGACTTGATTGTGGATCACTTTGGGATGAATAGAGTATTACATCTGTTTTTTTTTTTTTTTTTGTAACACAGAGTGCTACATCTGTTTTATCTTTAAAATACGATAGGATTGGAAATATTGAAGAAATAGCTTAATTTAAGCATGTATTATTGGTGAAGTGAGCGGTGCAAAAATGTTGACTATGCAACTTTCATTAGTTAAGAGAATCAGAAGTTCAGAACTCACATAGGCAACTTTCATTTGCAGCCCAAATGCAATTAATCAGCTCAATAATCTATAGCCTTACCAACTTTTCGATTTCATCATTTATGCTTCAAAGCTAAAATCGTCGGGAAAGATGTCTAACCGAAGAAGAAGAATGATTCAGGTCTAAGAGCTCTTAATGAGGTAAACAAAGTAAGCTTCTTTGGTGGATTTTGTCTAATCATTCCGCATTTGGGTAAGATGGATACATTGACAATCCATAAGGTTTTTATAAAAAATGCAAGAGATAAATGCTTCATTGGATCCTGGATATGGAAGAAGTTAATAAAATACATAGTGAAGCTGAATCCTTCACTAAGGTGGAGATTTGTAGTGGCTTCACCACATTTTTTTTGGTTTGACGTATGGATTCAATCAGGGTCGGCTTAGGAGGCAGGGTAGAGGGGCGTAGGCCCCAAAACCCAATTTTCGGATAAATAACATTGGAAAGGGGTCCATTTATTTGGAAAAAAAATTAGGGATATATTTTAAAAAAATTCATACTATATATATATATTTTTTAAAAAATTATTTTGTCTAGAGGCCCACTGATTCTTTGAGCCGGCCCTGGATTCCATTCGGGAAACTCATCAACATAACAAGTGAAAGGGGCTGTATCGCTCTCGGTATTAATATCATAAACTGCGTTCAAATTTGGACACAAGATAGATAACTCAATCTAGGATTTAAAAAGTTATGCATAACTTTTGATAGCAACATTGGATTGACTTCAAACCACTTCTACATGATCGCAAAGATCTTTCTTTAAATACTAAATTTCCGATGCCTATGTGCAATCATGCATTTTCATATATTTTCTGCATCCAAATTGGTTAACATTTCTCCAAAACTTTGTAAACACTGTAAAGATTCGATACACACATTTTGAATCGATAAAAGACAAAAATCCAAAAGTAGAACTTAACAAAAACTCAGTTTATCAGGTCACATATTTTACTTATACGACTTTGCGTATTGCTTTTTCCTCATATGTGTTATATCTCTCATTCCTCTGATCGAGAGAACCATGTTGTACATTTGCTTATTATGGTAACAGGTGAAATAGGATGGGGTCTTTACTAGGCCGCGTTGTGTTTCACTCTTTTCCCAATGCTGTGGACCAGTGTCGAAGACATATGTGATAAAAAAAACATTGAATTTGATCAAACTTTATATCCGAGATGTCGGTGACCATTGTTTGCCAATCCAACGGAGGAAGTTGACTTGAGGATTATTATGACATTTAAAGTAGATCATGTGACCCATTATCTATACCTTACCATGGGTCCTCCCGCCCGTGTGTCCATGCCATGAACCACACCATTGCTAGAGTTATGTTCCCAACTACAAATGTGGTCACTGCTACTAATTCTCACTCTAGTAGCCCACCTTATGCGTGGGGTGTCTATGGATATATATGGGGTCTCCAATTTTTAAATGGCTCCACTTAAAAAAATAGTAGGTCTACAAATTCTGTTTTTTTTTGTTCAAGAACGTTTTTTTTAACACAACTGAATTTCATTCAAACTCAACTCTTTCGGTTTACAATAAACGGAAGGAATATCCATCCTCTTTGATTTAAAAGCTAAAGCTACAATAACACAAGTAGATAGACAAGATAGTACTTCATGAGTGACAGCGAATTCGAGATGAAGCTCGAATGCGTCGATAAAACTTTTACGACAAAGTCGAGTAGCTGAAAGATAGTCACATAAATAGGTGACGTTAGCACCCAATCCGTACCTCGGAATATCGTCGAAACGAAATCTGTTGCATCTTCAGACTCCAAACGGACCGCTACACAAGATAGCAAAACGATCATGCCCCTAACGGACCGCTACACAAGATAGCAAAACGGTTATAAATATGGATGGACATTTTCATTTAACGTTAAGAACGTATATATATATATATTTTATTTGAGGAAATAACAAATACTAGAAAAACTTAGCAAGGAGGAACTACATTAAGTTTCTAGTTACTGTTGGAAACAAAATTTGTATCATCACAATTATTTCTTTTGTGGAATTTAAAATTTTAATATGATTTTAAAGATATTTGAAACTTTATTTGTGCAAAATCCTTGTTTGTCAGATATGTAGTGCGCCAATCCCATGTCACCTAATAACATTATTTGTCTCTCTCTTGTTTTAAAGTTTTGGTTAAATGTACAGAAAATTTGTTAACTTTACCCTTCCTAATAACTATAAATATACCAAAGAATCATATCAAATGTCATGTTTCTCTATCTTTGGTAATCCTAATAAAAACCAAAAACAAACCTTTTGTTATACCAATGGCTTACATAGGCGTACTTGACGTCTTCATAGCTTTCCTTGTCTTTATCCTTTTCCACTTCTTGAGCCACAAGAAACCCCATAAAATCTTCCCAAGAAACTGGCCCCTTCTTGGGATGCTTCCTGGTGTGCTCGTCATGCTTCACAAGATTAATGCCTATCTTGTAGAACTTCTCGAAGTCTCCAACTTGACCTTTGTATTCAAAGGCCCCTGGTTCTCTGGAATGAACATGTTGATCACTGCAGATCCTGCAAACGTTCAACACGTCTTCAGTTCCAACTTCTCTAATTATGACAAAGGATCTGAGTTCAAGGAGATGTTCGATTTTCTAGGAGAAGGAATCTTCACTGCTGACTCCAAACTCTGGGAGGAAATGAGGAGATCATCACTGGTCATGCTTAGCCATCAAGGGTTTCAAAGCTTCTCACTGAAGACCATTGCGAGTAAAATCAAGAACGGGCTCGTGCCAGTTCTTGATCATTTTGCAAAGGAGAATATGGTTTTTGATTTACAAGACGTGTTCCAGAGGTTAGCATTCGATGTAACACTTACTCTAGTAACGGGTTGCGACTCTAACTCTCTTTCCATTGAAATGCCGAAGAATGAGTACGCAAAAGCTATGGATGATGCTGAAGAAGTGGTTGTGGTTAGACATGTTAAGCCTATGTTCTTGTGGAAGCTTCAAAACTGGCTTGGACTCGGAGAAGAGAAGAAGATGACACAAGCTAATGCTGCTTTTGACAGATCTTGTGCAAAGTATATATCTGCAAAGAGAGAGGAGATTCATCAAGAAAATGATGAGGTCCATGAGGATTTACTAAGCTTCTATATGAATCTAGATACTTCCAAGTATGACATCTTAAACCCAAAAGATGATAACTTCCTCAAAGACATCATCAAGAGTTTCATGCTTGCTGGAAGAGACGCGATCGCAACAACTCTAACTTGGTTCTTCTGGCTTCTCTCCAAGAACCCTGAAGCTCTGACCAAGATCCGTCAAGAGATCAACAACACATATCTACTACCAAGATCCTCCGACCAAGACAAGTTAAGCAAGATGGTGTATCTGCATGGCGCATTATGTGAAGCACTAAGGCTATACGCTCCTATCCCCTTCGAGAGAAAGTCTCCTATAAAGCAAGACGTGCTTCCAAGTGGACACAAGGTCGATGCAAACTGGAAGATCTTGTTCTCTGTCTATGCCTTGGGGAGAATGAAAGCAGTGTGGGGAGAAGATGCGTGTGAGTTTAAACCAGAGAGATGGATCTCTGAGAGAAATGGAGGCTTAAAACATGAACCTTCTTTCAAGTTCTTTGTGTTTAACTCTGGTCCAAGAAATTGCTTGGGGAAAAAACTGTCTTTCTTGCAGATGAAGATAGTAGCTGCTGAGATCATACAAAACTATGACATCAAGGTCGTTGAAGGGCACAAGATAGAGCCAGCTTCTTCTATAGTCCTTCACATGAAACATGGTCTCAAAGTCAAAGTTGCTAAGAGAAAGAGCTTGGTTTCATAAACTGAGAAATTACAATAAGTGAGTGTGACCTACTTGAAATCAATTATCCCCTATATAGATTGTATTATTTGAGAAGTACGTTCTCAAAGTATATATTGATGTATCATTCTCTCATGTCTCTCACACAAGATCCCCACATATATTATATTGTAAACCATACGTATTAATTCATATCAAAATATCTTTTGTGTAATATGTGACTCAAGAGAGGTTCAACTTGTTTACTTTTCATTCAGATTGAGTTAGATCATCATTCTTCACATGTCATGGGGAAGGATGGATATAAAGACAGTTTCTCACTATTAAAGACCCGATGGGTATTGCCCATTGCCATTTAAAATATAATTAAAATCCATCGCTCCCACCTTATGAGTTGTTGAAGCTACTCCATCCTCATAGCATTGTCTCCCATAGGGCCATAAACATGTTCTTACGAAATAAGTGTCCATGAATCCTTGTAAATATAGATGCATCCCCTCTTTTTCGAGTTAAGCCTTTCATATACACCAACCGATTCTCCCGTTTAACAGACTCTTTGGAAAAAGGTCAAAGGTAATCGTTAGGGGATGTAGCTCATATGGTAGAGCGCTCGCTTTGCATGCGAGAGGCACAGGGTTCGATTCCCTGCATCTCCACTTTACTTCATTTTTTTCCCAAAAGAAAAGAATTCATTTGATAAACAATTGTTTTTCCGAATCTAATCTTTTGTATATCCGTCTTAATAATCTTTCTATGTGGATGACCCACATATGATGTACGCCTGATGCAGTATAGAGTTGCCTAGAAACATATCATAGAAATAACATTTGAGTCTTGTCCCGAAATTCATGGTCGGCTTAACCCAATTAAAAATTTTAGGACAAATTTTTCTTTTACTTTTTAAAATTTATATTTATTTAATATTTTAAAATAAATCATTAATATTTTATATATTTTGTGATGCAAATAGAACTATTATACATATAAAATATTTTTAGATCTTTTTCAATTCTATTATTTTTTTTTCAATATAAAAATAAATATTTATAAAAAAAATTAGACCTTTTAACTTCTAATATACGAGATGACTCGGGCTTAGATCCAGAACGGTCGCACTAGTTGTCCCTCCTACTTAGCCGGTCCTGTCAAAATTGATCGCGGAGAAAACAAAGCAAGAAGCTTCCACACTTTCTACTAGGTGTTTTCTTGCTCCAGTGCAAATTCCTATCTCCAGTTGAAAGAAAGCCGATCATAACCAAGTGGTTTTAGCCTAGTGGTAAAAAGCTCACAACTATGAGTACTGTACTAAGTTCGAATCCTTTTGGCCATCTGGGACGCCTTAAGTGGTAAGAAAACATGGATTCTGCGGGTCTGGTGGTAATTAGTTCTTGAGCCTAGAAAACCTATGGATCACACCACGATTATAAAAAAAAAAAAAAACATCGTCATGTGTTGCAAGCCAAACCATAAATCAAAACATCCTCCGTCTTCTATTCTGCCAATGATTTTCCTTGAAGAATTTTTAAATACAATGAACAATCTCTAATTTTCTTTTGATAAATCCAATTCAAGTCACAGAAAATTTCTTATCTTTTTTATATATATAGGTAGACGAACAGTTACAGACATTCAATATCATCTTCATCAAGCACCATGAAGAACCGATGATTGAAGATCAACAACAACTATAGTATTAGTATACTATTATAGACGATGTATTACACTAATTATAAACTTGTAGTAGTGGTACATGATATCTACGATAGATTTTAAATTTCGTCGGACCAATCACTAGGCTTGGTGTCGTAGAACAACCCATCAACGATCTGATCAACCAACGAGTCAATAAACGAGTTGCAACTCACTGTAAAGATTTTTCCAACTCGCTTCCGAGAAATCGTTAGCCAAGCGAACACCGCTGCGCATCCCATAGCTCCAAGTCCAGCTCCAACGGCTTCACTCAACCCTTCCACGTCAAGTTTCTTGAACAACGAGTTCCCTGTAACAACCTCCTCCGCCACAGTCGCTGCGAAAACAATCTGTCAAAAAGGATACGAAATTAGAGAGCCAAACAGAGATAGATCGGAGCTTCTATGGATACTATATCACACGTCGAAAATTCAAAAAGATATTAATTAATATTTTCTCCATTTTTTAATATAAGTTATTTTAGAAAAAGTTTTTTATTCCAAATTATATGACGTTTTCAATTTTCGATTTTTTGATGTAAAATTTATTAGTAATTAATGTTATATGACCAATAGTAATATATATTCTATTTTGTTATTAGTTAAATTGTAGTTAGATAAATAACTAATAATATTTTATATTAAAAATATAAAAAATTAATTATTTTTAATCTATATGCATAATATTAAAACTACTTTTATTAAAAAACAAAAAGAATACATGCAGAATTTTGGTCAATTCACTTATCATCAGTTAGTTTCCGGTAATAAACCCAAATCTAATACGATATCAGAGCTCGTATCCTAAATAAACATGCATAAACGGCGATGATTTAAGGTTTGTTTTCTTTACCATGGCGAGACGACCGGAGATGGTTTCAAAGTCCTGACTCTTCTTCGAGCTCTCTATGTAATCAGTGAGCGTCTCGAAAAACGGCGACGCTAACTCCACCTCAGATCCTTCATCTCCGCCGCCGACGCCATCTTTTTTAGCGACGATCATCTCAGATCCGTAGGATCTCAGCGTGCAGAGCCTCGGTTGAAGCACGATTTTCCCGTTCTCGGCTAAATCGCCTCCTCTAGGTCGTTGCTGGATCTGGATCTGTTTGATCGGTTCAGATGATTCGCATCTAGTAACGGAGAGTCTCGGCGATAGTATCTGGAAGCGAATCGCACGCGTAGCCATAGCCATTGTTGTTGATGATCCGAGGAATCTTTGAGGAGGTAAAACTGAGAAGTGATGGGAAACAAAAAAGAAAGAGGAATCTGCATGGTGACTATAGAGGACACGTCGTGTCGTTTATCGTGAGGTGTCGAAATATAGTTCGACGTGGTTACGTTTCGGTTCAGTAACGTGCTTTTCAATCAAAAGTATTTCACGTTTAAAAGAAATTAGATATTACTTGGGGAATTTCTGAACTACGTGTCGTTTTGCTTTTATCCATTCGAAGCTGAGTGAACCATATTCAGTGTGACCTAGTAGTTCACTCTTCTATTCCAAGGTCTACAATGCTTTTGTTTTTGTTAAGTGTTTGTTCCTGAATTCACACTCCCACTAATATCTAAGAGCCAATTTATGTATTAACAAACAAAATATTTTTCATTAAGTAATTATCAGTATTTTTTTCATCTTATCCACTCTTTTTTTTATCCATTCCTTTTTATATTATATTGTAATATATTATTTCATATGTATAAGTACATTAAATTAGTATTTGATCAAAAAAAAAGTACATTAAATTAGTTTACCAAAAAGTACATGAAATTAGATAGATAAATTATAGTATCCAATTGTTAAAAAAAATTATAGTATCCAATTTTCTAATGAAATTAGATAGATAAATTATTGTATCCAACTTTTTGTTGATTTTTATATTAATCAAAATATAAATAAATGATGATTTTGTTAGTCATTTCTTTAAAAAAAATATTATTAGTTCTATTCTATAAAAATTTAGAAGAATATATTTTGTTTTATGGCACTAAATACGTAGTGGATTGAAACATTAACTATTACAAATTAAAAAATATGTTTATCTATCATACTATTAATTGAAAACACAATTAACTAGAAATATTATAATTTACTTAGTATTAAAAGGTGATATGATTAACAAGATGTGCATTGATGATGAAAATATAATTTCATACTACCTAGAACAAATATCTCTAGTTAAACTTGCTAACATTGCTTATACGAGATTATCTTACCTAAATCATTCTTAATTATCATATTTCAATTTTGGTTTGTATTGATATATTGGTGTGAACATCCTAATCAATACTCACTAAGTTAATATGTGCTATTATTTATTTGGTTCGCCATCATATTATAAAATTAATACAATTTAATGGTTTTTAAATCTTATTTTAAATTATATTATTATAAAGTTTGATGTATAATCGAATTATATATATTTTAAGTTACATATGTAGTTTGGATATAAATTGGTTTGATGCATTAATTTGTATTAATATGTTTTCCATTATAAATATTTGAAAATTTATGACAAAAATACATATTTTGTGTGTCATTTCATTGGTCAGTTAATAAATTCGAAAACACTATTAACATGAAAAAAATTGAGGGTTATATAACGACTAGGACATCTGATTTACAGATTCCTACTTGCTATGTTCAAAATAGCCAGGTTTCACTTCACAATTTGATAGATTTTCAACAATATAAAAGAGTTTTTTTTAAAAACTTTGTATGAGGTGGTCAAAGTCTTTTTTCAGCTATGGTTTATATTGTTGCACCGATTTGGATTTTGATGTTAAATTTAAAATAATATTATATTTATTGTTGGGGAAATAAAATTTATATACTATTCTTTTTTTTTTGTGCACAACTTATATTAATGAAGTAAAGGTTTATGGTCTCCGGCCCAAGTCAAACCCAAGGGAATTAAATAAGAGCCCCTCTTAGGGTTATTTTTGCAATCTGATTGACATCCATGATCAGATCACGGGAAAGATGATGAAAAGAAATATCGATGAACACAAAGGAGATGCGTTGGATATCACAAGTGTTATTTATATGTGTTATTTATTAATAGTAATTTAATAAACATATTTTAAAAAACTCAAAAAGAGTTTTTTATGCAATGTAGTTGCTCTAAGTTTTACACATCTATTTTTCATTCAGAGAATTTTAAGGTTAACATATAAATAAACTATATTATATTATTTGCAGTAATACATAAATTATTCTCACAATTCCATTATTTTATCTAAAGATTTTACTGGAATATTGCACAAAAATGTTTCTACGTAAAATAATTTAAAGGTTCATTTCCAACCAAAGCAAGCAGATTTGAGAGGGTTAGTACCAATGTTTTGAAGACCAGACTGGACATCGACTCAGCATTGTAACTGGATTAATGATCGGACCAGACTAATCGGTTCAACCAAATTTTAAATTATAATTTAATTTTAAATTAATTAAATATATATGTATAATTATGAAATTATTTTAATTAATGTTTTATATTATTACTAGAATTTATCGAAAATTGATACATAAATAATTTTTTTTTTTAAAACAGTATAAAAGTATAATAAAAACTAATTTATTTAAAAAGATACTTTTAACAATATGATTTCTTATGAAATATTTTTAAATTTGCAATTTTTTTTTATTTGACATGAATTTGAGAAAACTGGATTTTAATATTGAATCGGGTCATCGATTTTTACCGAGTTTAACCGGTTTTTACCGAGTTTAACCGGTTTTTTTACCAGGTTTACCGGTTTAACTTAAATCCAGTTTTTAATACAACTCAGAACCGGTTAAAAAACCGAATCATGATCTGACCGGTCTGACCGGCTGGTCCGGTTTTCAAAACACTGGTTAGTACTTTCTTCTACAAAAGGAGCTAACCTAAATCCAAGATAAAGTTCTTCCAAATATTTTCTTCTCGAAGTGGTGGGACCGACTTCGAGATCGACGCCGGTAGGGAGAATTAGATGGCTTCTTTCTTACACCGTTTGGGTATTAAATTTTTTCCAAAGTCAAACATAACTGCTGGAAATCGCCTATAAAATGTTCAGAAACCAACTGAAAGTGGACACAAGAAGCATTTACCAAAAGATACAAAAGATGCCGAACGGTTCTTCAAAGAGTTATTGCTTGTTAGGGTTTCCATTAGGGGTTCTTCTTCTTTTCCTCGTCTTTTCCTTTTTCCCTATGAATGAATCTCCACATCAACAACAGTTCTTTTCTTCACTGACTCTCTCCTCTCTTCTTGACCACACGACGAGCGCATTACAATCCTCATCTTCTACTTATTCTTTATCAAACTCTCCTCCCATTTCGATAAAGGTAATTAAATATATCTTGGATTCATATTTATAGTCTATGTTTCCTCTTCTTTAACTGATACCTACCTGCTAAGATGAAATCATCTTAAGTTATTCTCAAAACAATACGTGAATTACGAGAATCTGCTTACACACAATATGATGATCAATGCATGTGCTATGTTATTCGAGTTAGACATATGTTACATTAGCACTCGATGTATATAAATGTTGTGATAGGATCTTCAACTTTTGAAACGTATTTTTTTTTCTTCTTTTGGTCAACTTGATAAGTTCAAGTTTATTTATAGAAAAGTGGTCGCAGGTTTGTGTAGAAATGAAGTACGAGTTGTTTTTCTAATTTGATAAGATAATTCATAATACTAGTAAAGAAACTAAATTAAATGTCGGCAGAAAAGGAGCAATCTTGAGAGAAGAGAAGAAGAGTTGAGGAAAGCAAGGGTTGAAATCAGAAGAGCCGTCAAGTTTAAGAAATGCACGTCCAACGAAGACATGACTTACATCCCCACAGGCCAAATTTACAGAAACTCATTTGCCTTTCATCAGTTGAGTTATACTATTTCTTTAAAAAGGCACACACTCATTTATTAAACATATAAATGATGAATTCTCAACAATATCAAACATGTTAAATTTCGTTTAAAGTACCAGCAACATCCAAAATTTCTAAAATATACAACTTTTTAGGATGGACTTGTCAAAAAAAATTTAAAAGTCCTAAATGATTTTGTAACTCAAACTATTTTTGTTCTGAACACCCTTCTTAAAACCTAATTTTGTAGTACATTTTAATGTTTCCAAAATACTTTCCACTTAAAAGAAAAATTTGTGGAATTTTGTGATTACCTTATTTAAATACTAAGAAAAAATTTAAACAAATTTGAGAGGCTGCTAGATGTCACATAACGTTTTTATTTAGTATAGTTCCTTAAATGTTCTCTAATGATTTATTTATTGACTTTTATGCATTAATTCTCATTCATAATTTATATATGTTTTACATAGGTCAAAGATATATATTTCAAAGCTAAATCATAGGTGACTAATATCTGAAATGGTTATTTTCTTTAATTTGATATGTACAAATAAGTAGCAATTCTAAAAGAAATCACATATATATATATATATAAGTTAAATATTGTACTATATATTTCAATATATTTTTATTATTAACTGGTTCCAAATCATATCTATTTTCATATTAAAAACTCTGATTGCCGTGATTTTTCTCGCTTATTTTTCGTTCCAGTTTCATTAATTTCTTAAGATCTTCTACGAATAGACTAAAATTAGCATATCATAAGTAGGCCTGAGCATTCGGGGTCCCAATCGGTTTTTGGTTTTATCCAATCGGGTCTTGGTTTTTCGGGTTTATCAAAATCAGTCCCATTCGGATTATATGAAAATTTGGTTCGGGATCGGTTCGGGTTTTCTCGGGTTCGGTTCGGGGTTAGTAAATCTTCAAAGAACCGGTACAACCCGATATACTTTCGGGTTCAGGTCCCAATCAGTTCTTTGGTTTAAAAATACCTGATTTGTACTTACTTTATAACCAAAACATGAGTAAAATCAGTTATTCGATTTAAAAGTACATGATTTGTACCTATTTTGCAACCAAAACATAAGTAAAATCGATTCAAAAATTAAAAAAGAACATCAAGTATGATTATCCAAAATCAAACGAAAGGTAAACATAGTTACTGATAGAAAAAAATCAAATAATTGACAACACAAAACGAAAACCAAGTTCTCATGAAATGAAAAATATTATTCAATGAAAATAAAACAAAAATCTAAAAACTTCAAGTTTCAACCGTCACATTCAATCATCAAGACGCTAAGCATGAAACTCTTAAACATAAAGCTCAATAACAAAAAATTAGACATATAATAAAGTAAATAATAAAAAACTACATTTCGAGAAACACAAACTTTTCTCAAGTCGACCTAACCAAAACATATATTAAGCTATATATTAATATTAAACACAAACATTAATATTAACCGTATACCAAAATATATACTAAGCTAAGTATTTAAGTTAATTATTCATGTAATAGATAATTATTTTAGATGTTCAATAATATATTTGTGTTTTTTTGATACATATTAGGAATTGAGATCATGTTTGGTACAAGTTATTTTTGAGGATTTTGAATTGGTTCGGGTTCTATCGGATATCCATTTAAGTTCGGGTTCGGTTCGGATAATACCCATAACCCAAAATACCATAAAACAAGATCCATTCGGTATTTATATCGGGTTTGGATCGGTTCGGATTCATTTTTATCGGTCGGGTTCAGTTCGGGTTTTCGGGTTCGGTTTATTTGCCCAGCCCTAATCATAAGAGATTTCTTTGTTAAAAGAAAACATATCATAAGAGATTTGCCTAACTTTGAAGTTGAAGATGCACTATACTCTCCACTGAATTTTAAAATTGAGTGCATGTCAGTCTCATGCGGTGTTACAGAATTTCACGGAGTAATTACTGCCAGTGTGCCAAATTAAGTTGGACTTTCAACTCTTCTAGTTTTTATATTAATTTAAAAGTCAATTCCTTTATAAATAATTCTTAGTTCTTACTTTTGTTATTCCGTTTGATTTCTATTTTTAGTCAACTGAGATAAATTGACATTTTTACTCCTTACTTCTAAGATTTGTCACGAATAGTTTATCTTTCATAAATCATTATTTACATTTTTTCTGTATTACTGTTTAAAAACTGAAACTAACTCTTGAAGAAGTTATACAGAAGTCACATAGAAATGATGAAAAAGTTCAAAGTATGGACGTACAAAGAAGGAGAGCAGCCACTGGTTCATGGTGGACCGGTTAAAGATATCTACGGAATCGAGGGACAATTCACCGACGAGCTCGAAAATGTGATCATGGGCGGCCCAACTGCCCGGTTTAGGGCTTCCGAACCGGAGGAAGCTCATGCGTTCTTCTTGCCCTTCTCTGTTGCAAACATTGTCCACTACGTTTACAAACCTATCACGTCACCTGCTGACTTTAACAGGGCTCGTCTCCACCGAATTTTTAATGACTATGTAGACGTCGTGGCTCGCAAGTACCCTTTTTGGAACCAAAGCAATGGTGCTGATCATTTTATGGTTTCCTGCCATGATTGGGTACTTATTTTTATTATACACAATTTCTTTATATCATTTAAGATATCATGAAAAGAACATAACCATACCATTGCAATTAGTTTATTTATGAATATATTTTGAAGGAAGTTTCTAAGATTTTTTATCTGTTTTTCTTTTTCAGTTACAATTTGTTTGAATATAGGAAATAAATTAAACTGAAATATATTGTAATCCATCAAATTTTAAATTTTTAGATAGTTTAAGTTGAAATTTTTAAAATCTTTGCAGTATGAATTGAATTTTGAGTTGACTCATTTATTCATGAAATTTCATAAAATGATTTGAAATCAATTGAAAATACAAAGAATTTCAAAATTCTTGAAAGTTGAATAACACTAGATTTTAAATACTAGATTTAAATCATTTATTAAATAACACTAGATTTTAAAATAGAATTTAAAATCATCATTCGAATAACACTGACTGATTATTCTGTACTTATGGTTTTAGGCTCCTGACGTGCCAGGTAGTAAACCAGAGTTTTTCAAGGACTTTATAAGAGGACTTTGCAACGCCAACACATCTGAAGGTTTCAAACCGAACATCGACTTCTCTATACCTGAGATTAACATTCCTAAAGGGAAACTAAAACCACCGTTCATGGGCCAAAGCCCTGAGAATAGGACGATCTTGGCTTTCTTCGCAGGAAGAGCTCATGGATATATAAGAGAAATCTTGTTCAGTTACTGGAAAGGTAAGGACAAAGACATTCAAGTGTACGACAACCTCACAAAGGGACAAAACTATCACGAACTGATTGGTCGTAGCAAGTTTTGTCTTTGTCCTAGTGGCTACGAAGTGGCTAGCCCAAGAGAAGTAGAAGCCATCTACTCAGGATGTGTCCCTGTTGTGATATCTGATAACTACTCGCTTCCTTTCAACGATGTGCTTGATTGGAGCAAGTTTTCGGTTGAGATTCCAGTCAAACAAATTTCTGAAATCAAGAAAATATTGCAGGAGATTCCACGTGACAAGTATTTAGAGATGTATAAAAATGTTATGAAGGTTAGAAGACATTTTATGGTGAATCGTCCGGCTCAACCGTTTGATGTCTTCCACATGATACTTCACTCTGTTTGGTTAAGGAGACTTAACATTAAGTTGCCTTCTTGATTTAAATCCTTTTCACTATTTAAAAGCTTTTAGCTACAACCAAAAACAAACTGTTATAGAATTACAATTCCTTTAATTTCTTTTTGCAATTTAGATATTTTTTACATTGTGACAAATAAAATATCTTTAAAACTAAAACCAATCATCGATTGTTATAGCTATTAATGATTGGTGAATTGAATACTCCCTTCGTTTCATATTACTTGTCGTTGTAGAGAAAAAAATTTGTTTCAAAATAAGTGTCGTTTTAGAGTTTCAATGCAAAATTCATTAATAAGATTCTTCATTTTATTTTTCTATTGGGTGAAATATGGTTAAGTGTATAGGTAATTGTGTTTTTATTTTGGAAATATACAAAATCATATGTTTTCTTAATATGTGTAAATAAACCTAGAACGACAAGTAATATGAAACGGATGGAGTATGTTATAAAATTGTTAGAATAAAGAAGGTTCTTGAAAGTTGAAACCGGAACGTATTCACCATCTTATAGACATCAACGTATTCACCATCTTACCTGTAGATCAATGAACTCATGTAAAATTAACATGGGTGAAACTCACCATACCGTGGAATTGCAGAGAATAAGGGTACAGAATGATAAATCATGTCGTTATTTGGTCACCAATGTACTTTTTAATGATGTGTTGATGGGACGAAACAGAGAAAAGAAAAACTAAAGCGTGGGAAATCATAAACAACAACTTTTATCAATAATAATTCGAAAGATAAATAAAAAGGGGAGACACAAACGAGTAAGGAACGAGATGCATGGAAGTATGGAACATACGTACATTCAATCCAATAAGATGTCAACAAAGCTATAGTTTTATACCATGATTATTGCAGGTTTTTTATGGAGAGTTTCGGAAAATAAGAGACAGACTCTTAACTTTTAACTAGAAAAAGCTAAGTAACGTCTTTTAATTTCTTATTTAAGAAATGTTTTTTAATCTCTTATTTAAGAGACACCTCTTAACTTTTTCTAGTTAAAAACTAAGAAATTGTTTCTTATTTTTCCTAAGAGACCTTCCATAAGAGACATGCAATAATCATTCCCTTAAGGAAAGAGTTATAACTCCACTTCTCTAAAGGATCTCGACCTCCGAGTAAAAATCCTACTAAACCATTATTCACCCTTGATAATTTGCTTTCTGAAGATGTTGTTTGACTTGGGTGTCGAATAGGTTTTATGCGGAAGATTCTTTATTCCTCCAAGAGGTGTACCGTTTCACCCAGTATTTTCTGAACGGTCAAACACACACTTTTATGTAAAACAATTGCATTTCATACCTAGTTGTTAAAAAAAAAAAACTGGAAATACCTACTCATAACCGTCCAACGATTAAGTTAATATCGGTTTAGCTAGTTAGCATTTGTTTTAGAATGTGGTAGAACTTGTCCACATTCTTTAACATTGCATCATCCTTTTAATTAAACTAGTTAATATCAATGTATTTGATTCGAGAGAGGATAAAAGACAGGTGAGTAGAGACGAAGACAATGGTTTTCAAGACCACGTAACAATAATATAATTATTATCTTTAGGCTGTAACAAAAGAGGACAAAAACAAAAGGCTGAGAGGATAATAAATACGAACATTTATTTGTGTGTTTCGTAAGAGAGGAATCATCATCTATTGCAAAGGGAACCTTGGTTCAAAGAGGTAAAGAGGACGACAACTATAAAGATCCATAAACAAAATTATGAACAGACAGTAAAAACAAAGCTCTCTGAGTTCGCCACACATCTTTTTCAGATCAACCTAACTATATCAATATAATCTAATCAATATTTTTTATTGTTATCTTTAGAATACACTATATAATCCAATTTTCAATTTCATGTTCGTTTGGATTTGGCTTCCTTTTTTCAGTATATAATCTGATTATTTTTTTCTCTTTGTTGCTTTGATTGTATACTATTTCATTTTATAAGATGACTAGTCATTAATGTAACAAATATTTAAGTAAATTACGTTTTATGTGCTAAGTGTTCAAATTATTTTTGCTTCTTTCAAATATAAAAAATGAACAGAATCAACTTTTTATCCGTTTAATTGTTTATGCGGTTAGTTAAACTTCACCCTAGTTTCCAAATATTGATAACTCAATTGGAAATATACTATTTATTTCAGCAAAAACAAAATACTATTTGCAAAAATTAGAAATTACAAGTGATGTTTGGGATGGAACTAATACTAAATATTGTGATTTCGATTAGAGCATCATTATGCGGGTCTCTTAAGGGGGTCTCTTGCATTGTTCACATGCCCCACTGATATGTAGGGTCCGTGAACAGTGCAAGAGACAGTTCCTAAAACTCTTAAATAAAAATTGTATTTTGCACTGTTCGCGGATCCCACTGACACGTGTCGACCTAAGATTATTTTTTTTTAAAGAAAATCAGACAAAAAAAAATAAAAAATAAAATAATCTGGGTTCTTAGGGATAAAGATGTTCTTATGGGCTTTGGAACCTCTACGAAGTTCAAAAAGAAAGATTTTTCACCATAATTGTCTNATATATATATATATATATATATATATATATATATATATATATATATATATATATATATATATATATATATATATATATATTTATAAATAGAAAGGTAAAAAACAGGAAGCATTAAATGAAGGTTGGGTGTGTAAAAAACACAGAGAAGCAGGTGAGGTCAAATGAGACACAATACTTAATGCACTGAGCAGAAGAAGAAGAAGAAAATTTTAATAGAGAAGAGAGAGAACAAAAAATGGAAGTTAATGGAGAAGAAAAGAGAAGCAGTAGAAGAGAAGATGAAGAAAAAGAAGTTTACTACCCTCTTCTCAACTCTCCATGTTCTGCCTTTCACAAAACTGTTCAAGCCATATTGAAGTGCCTTGGTCTTGAGTCATCATCAATATCACCATCTTCATCATCAGAAGACCCTGGAACTGAAACTGTAAGCTCTTTTTTGTTCTCAATCTGCTCTGCTCCTTTGGTTTCTTATGGATTACGTTCAACAGTTATAAATAATACAATCAAGTGAGATTAGCAAGGCAGTCCGGAACAAATTAAAGTGTTTAGGAAGAAGCTAAACCCACAAGCTGAACTAGAGAGTCATCACCTTGAAAATTTATATAATTTAAGAATTAAACCTAATTGAATTTGATGTTAGAAGTCATAATTATGTATATAGGTTCAAGAAACGGGATTTATGGCGATGGTTGCAAGATTGACTAGGAGACGAAGACCACCTTACAGCTCAGGACAACCTGGTCAGATCAACTGATTCTGATTAACACTCTTAAAGACTTATGTCCTTGTGCTTGTGTCTAAAACTCACTTATGTTTGCTTTTTGTGAGCGGTTGGCTTTCTTTAGTTGAAATAAAACAAAAACATGGTAAACTCATTTGTGAGCGATTTACTAATCGTAGGTTTATTTTATGTATAGGAAAGGATACCTTCTGTTGTTATCATCTGTGTTATTCTTCGTCTTTCATTAGGAGTTTGATACTCTGATCGTACTATGTTTTCCTTTTTCAAAGTATGTGTTATTTTCTTTATTAATGAAATTTCAGCCGATAAAAATACGTTCAAGTTAGTAACTGATTTAATTAAACCACAAATCATCTCAAAATGATATCTTGAAAACCTGACTGTCATAATAAACGGCAAATTCTTTCGAATCATTAGTCAAGATAAATTGCTTAAAATACAATAAATCAGATATTACTTTCAAAAATATATTTAATCAAAAATACTTTAACCTTTGAATTTAGGGTTTTGTGATTAGGTTTAGAGTCAACAATTGTTTTGTTATGTTTATTATTTTTTTAAAAAAAAAGATATGAAAGTAAACATTTTGACAAAAAAAAAAAAAAATCTAGCCCATATAAAGTTAAAACCAAATGGACCAAGTTCTTATGTTTTAATAAATTCAGATGGTACAAAAAGACCAAATTGAATGAAGAAAAATGAAAACATAATTTAAAATTTCTTTGGCAAAAAGAAACAAGAGAAATTCCTTTAGATAGTTCATTTTAGTTTGTTTGTCACAAAAATAGTTTTTAAAGAAAAAAATGACCAAAATATTTTTTTTAGAAGCTAAAAAATGCATTTATATGCATTTATACCCCTAGGGTTAACTAATTTGGACTTTAGGGTTTAGAATTAAGGGGTGGGTTTGGGGTTAGAGTTTCAAATTTCAAAAAAAAAACAAAAAAAACAAAATTTCAAAAAAAAAAAAATCTATTTTGGTCATTTTATTTTTTGAGGGCTATTTTGTAACAAAAACTTAAAAATAGCTATTTAAGAGAATTGTCCAAGAAACAACATGATTTGAAACTCAAATATATAAGACAAAGAAAACTCCATTGCTAAAAATGAAAGAAAAATGAATACCATTTACACTGAATATTAGATACATGATTTTACATCTTAATATTGAATTATATCATTATTTACAGTAACTATAACTGAAACAGGGTAACATGCATAAGCATATATATATATATATATATATATGTTGTAAAATACAACTATAGTCTTTTGTCATTCTATCAAATTATTTAGAGAGTTAAATTAAACTTTATTCAAAAATCATAACATGCAACATAAAATTCTATGTATTTAAGTTCGTTTGATTGATTATAGGTGAGTCTGTTTTTAATTTATCAGGCCGAGTTTCGAGTTTGGATCAAACTTTATTCTCATAAATTTATTTAAATATGTAAATGATTAGTTTAATAAAAAAAAAAACTGAGAAAAGAAATCAACGGTAGTTTGCAATATTTTTTTTTATTGTTCGTGCGTGTCACCAGCATGTTAATTTTAGTTGATATAGGTAATTATATACTTAAGATGTTTATTCATGCATTATGCAACTCTTTGTAAGCGATGATTTAAAAAAAAAAAAAAACGGAATAAGATTACTGTTTGATCTGTACCAAGAAACGGCCAAAATGTGTGCAGTTGCAGGGCTTTTCGAGGTTGAGCAGATTTTTTGAATAAGGTTACCGACCGGATAGGCCACTTTAAATCACTGCTCAAAAAGAAACCAATCAAGACATTGGTGTTTTAAGTTTTTTTTTTTTTTTTCATTTCATTCTCATATACAGAAAGAAAGAAACCTAGCGACCATCAGACCCAAGGTAATACAAAATTATCACAGACATTTGTTTTTTTTAATCTGGTTTTATTCATCTGATATACTATAATCTTACTTTCTTTCTTTGCTTCCCCACCTAAAATCCATTTTTTATTCTGTGTTGTCTGTCTGCTCCTGCAACTACCCTGGCTGAGCTTCATCTGGTGATCTATCATCAGTCTTCGTTATCTCTTATGACATCAATAACCGTAGCATTGCAGAAGAAACATCTCTGACAATTGAGCAGATGTCTAGTTATGCAACCATAACATGATCGATGTGAACACGGAACAAGCATCGCATTAGCATCACCCGCGTAGCAGATACAGCAAGTGTTGTCATCCAAATCTGTTGTGTACGATTCTTCGATTCTTGCAGGCTCTTGTGATGAAGAAGTTCGGTTCACGAGGTGGTTCAAGAAACTCGCGAGCTGTCCAAGTTTCTTCACATACGCATCATCCCCGCTTACACAACCGTCCTGAAGAAAACATATTTTGAAGCTGAGTAAAGGAAGGAAACAAGATTTAATAAGAGCTTTTACGTACGTACCCAATTATATTCCAAGAGGTATTGAAACCCGCAATAGACTGTATCAGGACAGTCCATGCTTGCGAAAAGGCCAACTACGTCATGTTGTTTTGAGTCCTCCTCACTAGCCTCTAATAGATTCAAGATTATACCAACCAAAGGAGCTAATAAGATCCCTCGGCTAAGTTTCTCCGAAGGTTGTCCTTGCCGTCTAAGTGACCTGTGGCCCAAGACAAAAAGGACCTATTAAACTGAGCTGCAATGTCCAAGCTGTTTTGGAACATTTTTTTAGTGAACAACACTTACAGATCAAAGAAGTCGTCATCTACCGCTGAGGTCATGTGATTCAAGATGAAAAGAATCAACTCAGTGAGCCTGCGGAGATTTGTGTCCGTCCCAGAAAGAAATGCTTGTGGTATAGCATAAGTACAGAACTCTAAGACCCTTGCGAGATTGCTTGAAAGCTCAAATATCACGCAACATTTCCTTTGCTGAAACTCCATTACCTGCATGCATTAAAGACAAAGACAAAAATAAAAACTTAGTCCATTACACATATTTGCAAAGATAAGCACGTAGAGAGAGAACTAATCTGCTACAGCAAAAAACTTTTAAAAAAGGAATCCAAGCTTAAAACTCTAACCTGATACTTCTCTTGCATGTCTCGCACGGAGACGGAAAATTCAGTGATGGTCCAGCTCAGCGTGTTGAATAGCCGGTTAAGAAAAGTAGAGAGTAATTCACCATCATTATTGATACAAGCATCTCGCAGAAGAGCCTTTAGACCAAAACGAAGACAAAATCAAACAAAATCTACCTACTATGCAAACTGGAAAACATGTTACGACAAGGATATCAAACCAACCTGGAAGACAGTAGATGAAAACGAAGACTCCCCCCCGTTCTTCAAAGTGCTAAACCCGGAACCTTTGCAAAGACGAAGAAATATATTTGTGACAGGGATCCAAGATCTGTTGTCAAACGCTGACAGTAGAGCTGCAGGCATGTGCCGAGTGGCTGCCTCATTGTTCTCAAAAGCTTCCATGTACTCTTTGTACTGTACCAAGACGGATATTGATTGGAGAAGTAGATCTCTTAGATCTGTGTTCGATATCCTTGAATCGTTGAAGTGCGTTACTACAAAAGTTATCTGAAAAAAACTCAAGAATTCGTAATAACCACCATGTTAGAGCCGTTTAGAGCTAATTAAATAAACTCAGCCATGAATAAGAAAAAGACAAAAAAAAGAAAAGAGATTTAGGCATACAAATGATGATAGTCCTTGTTTGATAAACGTTGTTGATGGAACAAACGGAGGATCACTCTTGCGAAGCACATGGAAACAATCTACCTGAGGTATGAACAAATATCAAAGAGACTGTAATCTTAAGGATTACGCTGAAAAAAACAGAGATAACGCAGCAAAATAAGTTCTGGAGGCCTTGAGAGCTATTTACCAAAGATTCAAGGTAGAACTCTGGAATATAAACGAACACAGAATCCATTTTGCTGAGAATCAGAAGTAATTGTACAACCCACATGCACAATGCATACATTCCCCTTTGCTTCCACCGAGAGAACAATGAGATGCGAAACCTATTAAAAAAAGTTGAATGAAACCTCTTCATCACTACACTCTGATGTACCATAGATCCAAGAATTAAGTGAAGCTTACCATGCAGAATGTCTAACACACTCCATCACTTCTTCCTTGTAACCCTTGCGAGCTTCCTTCAAGCGCTTTAATTGGTCACTAGAAGCTCCTTCTCTTATTTGTTTATCCGTTTCTTCAAGAAGTGATACTGATTGCGATTGTTGAGACATGTAGTATGATGCCTAAGCAAAAACGACATCCAGTCAACTTTTCAGGCTTATTCGGGCTGCCGCATGTATCATACAAACTCTAAACAAAAGGGAACACTATACTTACCTGCTTAAAATTTGGAGCAACAGCAATATGGTATAATAGCAAAAGAGAATCTAATAGTTCCTCTTCGCTTAGTATAGCCGATGATATTCTACTCTCTTGTAGTGAAGTCCTCATAAATCTTACAGGACGATAACCAAAGTCAGGGTCAGACTGATTACTCGTGCTAGGCTTGTCCTCTATTTCTTCACTGAAACTTCCACCACTACATTCTGCAGTAACATGAGATGATCTCTCAGGAATAGAGCTACATTGACCACGAGAACTTTTTGCAGTATTCTTTCCTCGATCCTTTAAGGATTTAGTAAGATCAGTGTCATAGGCTATGCAACAGCATGGCTTCTGCTCAGTTTTGTGAGTTACTCTATTATGCTCATCATCCATACAACCTTCTTCCCACCGCATTATTTCTTCCTCCTGATCATCTGTAGGATAGGACTTCGATATATGACTAAACAAGCCGCCAAGCCTAGTGATATCAGATCGGTGTGGATCATTTTTAAGAAACAAACTCAATGGAAACTTCTGCTGGCCACCTCTGTGAAGGAAACCAACATTGTGACGGACAGCTTCACTACTCTTCAGCATTTCAAAACCTTCTGACAAAAAATGGAGTATAACCGAGAACAGAGAGACAAGAACTGAATTTCGTGTAACTCCTGAAGGGGCCAGATTCCTGTCTGCGCCTCTGTTCTTTAATAAGAGGTTCTGTAGGAACCCCCTGAATGCTGAACCAGGAAGCTGGGGAGGCGATATGGGTGGTATGAACTGTATGACCAAGAGACAGAGGTTTCTCTGCTTCTCCTCGATCTGAATACCAAGACAGAGAGAGAGAATTAGCTAATCATGTTCCAGACACTATATCCAGAGAGCAAAAGAAAATTAGTATTCTATCATACCTTGTTAATGGCTTCAGAGAGAGCAGAGATCGTAAAGCCCATGCTACTCTCATGGGATATATCCTCAGAGGATCCAGCCCACCAAACAACAGGCATTAGTTGCTGTAAGTCATGCTTGTTGGAACTCCTGCATGACAAGAAACCTTCGAACAGAAACTCGAAATGCAAAGATCTGCACCACAGTACCATCAATTCTTCCCGTCTTAACAAATGACAAGCCAGCGCAAGATAGGGATAAGGTCCTGAGTATGGACACTCGGTTAGAGTAAGCGTTGCTGTTTTACAGCTAAAAGCAAGAGCGTTTATTACATGCGCAAAGATCAAATGAGATAGTGGGGACGCAAGAAGCACATCAAGAACTCTGTCTAAGCTTGAACAGTCATGCGGCGCTTGAGTTCTAAAAATCTCTAAGAGGAATGAGAGAAATGCACCCCGTCCTAAGTACTCAGGCAACAAACTGTCTTGCTCGAGTATGTAGTAGAACTCATCACATATGGCACGGGAAACAGGGGAAAAGAGTTCTTCAACAGAGGCAAACCTCCTGAGTCTACTTAATGTATCAGCCAACGAGCGGTCCGGTCTATCCAGCAATCTTGAGAAGCATCGTAGTAGCTCTGCTGCAAAAGAACTTCGATGTGGAGCTTCTTGGAGAGGTTGGAAACCTTCCACAGGGTATTTGAATGGGTAAGCACCAAAATTTAACTCGCATCGCTCACCTTGGGAGAGAGAAATAGCAGGGTAATACCCAAATCCAGGTCCAAGTTTTCTAATACCGGAAAACGCAACCCCAAGGGAGACCCCATTCCTGTAGAAAGATATCTCATCACAGTTCAAATCTATGCAGCAACCAATGACGTCACCAGCTACCCATGATTGCCCATAAGGTTCAGATTCATTGTTCCATTTGCTCACCCTTCGACCATCAAAAGCATAAGAATCATCGGCATCACCCACACCTTTCTGGTCAGTGAAAGGACAAGCAATAGTTGCCCAACCAAGTTGTTGAATTCCGGAGGTCTCTAAAGCCACTTCATACATCCATTTTCCTTTCCAGATACAAGCGTTAGCCCTGGCGCTGCTGAAGAGCGCTAAGCTCTCCAATACAAGGGGCGGCTTCACAACCCTGATCTCACCACATTTGCTATACTCATCGAGCCCAACAACAACAGGAGGTCCAGCACCATGATTCACAACAGAGATTCCTTCTCTCTGACTAACTTTAGCATTCAACTCACAATGAAGCTTGGAGAATTGATTCTTGATCACCGCTCGAACCAAGCTACTGTCTACTTTGCCACCATCCAATGGACCAACTGACTTCTCTGGTAAACCAAATACGTACTCGATAGTCCGTTCTAGAGAGCGGTGAACAGAACAATCAAAATGTGGAACAATACGAGTTCTTGAAGAATTGTCCTTGGCGTCTTCAGCATTCAGTAAAACGGCTAAACCAGAAGACATCATACCACCAACCCGTAGGTTGTCTTCAGCCATATGGCATTGACAGGTTGTAAATCTCTGAAATGACTCCCAATAACCTTCACTCAAACGCTCTTCAACACAACCAATTACAAAGAAGCCACAGTCTGAAGATCCAGAATCATCAACAAGAGCTCAGAACTGGAGAAATGGTCCAGAAAAGCTGTGGATGAAAGCAAAAGTAGCATCAGTTTCCAAATCAAACAAAGTGAGTACTTGAGACAATAAAGCTTACAACTTTTTTTGTTTACCAGATATGGTGGACGAACAAACCATAAAGCTATTCAATTTCTACAAATTCGAAAGAAGAAAACACCGTTCGTTTGCTTCCAAATAGATTAAACGAAAAAATCAAAACTCACCGGAGAAACTGAAAGCCGATTCGAAACGATGAGAACCCACCAAATCTGCCGTGAGATGAATCTTCAGACTCTGAACGAAAGCAAGGACGGCGGAGTCGTGCTAGGGTTTTCTTTTACATAAAAAAAGGAGAAGACTTTTTCTATTTTCTTCTTCTGGAAGAGAGAGAGAGATTCTTCTGTGCCCAAATGTTTGGGGAAATAGGGAGAGAGAGAGAAGATGGAAGAAGAAACAGCGCCACGGAATCAGAGACCGGAGGCTACCACCGAACCAGCCAATGAATCGTGTGGCATGCGGGTCTTCCACTGACACGTGTCGGTGTAAATGACGTGGATGATGACGTCTTCAAATCGACGGTCCGGCGTCTTGTTTGTTTGTTTCGTTTTTCTTTTTTTTTGATCGCTGTAACCTTTTTTTTAACGACCGGAGGAAAAGTCTACGATTCTTACGTTTCTTCGGTACACGTGGCTTGTTACGTGTTCATAATCAAATAACAAAATGTTTGCAAACAAGTAAACAACACTAATCATATTCTTTTGCGCTGACGTTCTTTCTTACTTTTAATTAAAAATGGCAAAGAATAACTAATTTTTTTATTTATTTCAAGCCTAACCATTTCTTACACTTATTATTCATTTCGATTTGTTATCTAGTTTATATCGCCTAAAACGTTTACCTGAATTTCAGTTTTATAAAAAAATATCACAGTTTAACTATTTTGATAAATAAGATATTAAATATTAGAGTCAGAAAATACTTTAAAGTAGTACTAAAATATGTTTTATTCAAAAAAAATAACATACAAAAAATCTATAAAATATCACCAATTAAAAGATACTTTTATTTTATATTTATGTTTGGATTTAGTAACTAGGATTTATGGATTATAATTTAAGAGGTAGAGATGAGATTAAGGTTAGAAATTAGAGTAACTCTTTTGATGAGTTAATTTCTCATCTTGTATCTGATTTGCATGTTCTATGGCAAATATTATTATTTTCTATTTTGTAACATTTTTTTTATCGAGTGTAGAACCTTTAAATTGATAAAGTATAGTTTGTCCAAGAAAAAAAATCTCCTAATCGAATAAATTGGCAAAATTTAAAAGGTATTGGTCATTTATACTTAGAGGATATTAGAGCATTCTCAACGAAGAGTTCTCAACATACTTTAGATATTCTGTAATTTTAATTAAGATATTCCTAACTATATAT
>MU108386.1:0-25435 GCA_012274485.2 Sinapis alba
CAGGGTACCATGTTCTAGCTCCAATCTTGATATCCATTATCGACGGCTTTAAGTAACCCGTGACAACATCTTCAAGAACAATGTGTGGAAGCTTACCAGACCCATTAGATGCTTCAACTACTTGAGTGCCTTGATATGCAGGGAAGTATCCATGGATATGATTTGGAGCATTCTTGTTTGAGGAGAAGAACTCGTAGAATCTAGCCTCGTTTTTCCCACGAAAATCACGTTGAAATGGCTTGAAGAATCGGCCTTCCCCGTCTACGAGTGGACCAAGCCTCCCTTCTTTAGCAGAGTGGCCAGCCACTTGGTGTTCAGGGGCCTTGAGCTTCTTTGAGCAACATAGAGGATACATAATGATAAAATCTGAAGAATAATTAAGAACATAAATTTTATTAGTCTCCTTCAATTCTTACAAGACACATTAGATCGAAACATTGATAGATAGATAGATCACTGATCAAGAATCAATAGCAACTTCAAAGGCAAGTTGAAATCAAAGTAAACGACAAGATCCGAGGAACAAACTAGACAAGACTGTAAAAGTCTTCGTCCTTTAACTTGAGATCTCTAAAAGCGTATCAAAAGTCAACACTCTTTTGATCATTAAACTAAGCACTTAATGGAACTTTACAAAAGTAAGATCTATTGTTAATCAAGTTGGAGAAAGACGATTAATCAAAGAAATTATCAACATTGAGCAGGAAAATATTACCTAAGAAAATCTCCACTGATGCGCAAACAATGAGCAGTGATCAAAAACAAATGCGTAGTTGGTCTTATGTTGTAATAAACTAAAGTACGCTATCTTGTCGATTGGGAAGACGAATAAATATAATAATGAAAATCGTTTGAAACATGCCAACCATAAAAAATAAATACGGTTGAAACACTAAACCGTAGTCGTGATAAGAAAATTACTAAAACCGGTTTGGAAAACCAGATTGAGTTTTTTCTATTCGGCAACTGGTTTTGTTAAGATATGGCATTGATGCTTTCCATATCTTAATACTCCCTCCGTTTCACAAAGAGTGTCACTTTGACACTTTTCACACATATTAAGAAATTGATTGAAATGTATTTATGTTTTCATTAATGTTAGCTATTTAACCAATAGCATTTTAGATAAATAGATTTATTTATAAGATCAATGCATTTTGCAATTAATATTGAGCTGAAAGTAAGTATAAATTGCATTGGAATTGTAAAATGACACTTTTTATGTAACAAAAAAAAAATGCTAAAATGACACTTAATATGAAACAGAGGGAGTATATATCTTGTACTAGATCTTGATCCGCGCAACCACGCGAATGATTATTTTCATTTTTATATACCTAAATTAGTATTGGGCATTCGGGTTTTCGGTCCAGGTCAGTTTGGTTTATTCAGTTTTTAAGTTATTCAAGTTGGAGTGTTTAGGAATCATTTAGGAACCAGACATTTTCAGATTGGATCGGTTCGGATTTCTGTTTTTTATAAAACCCAAAGTGGAACCGAATTATTTATAATACGAGTTTGGTTCGAATTTAAAGCCTAAAAAATTGGAAAAATCTCGGAACCCAGGTTAAACACGGAAAACAGAAAAAAATATTCGAGTAATTCGAGTAGTTCTGTTTTTTCGAATTTTTATTATAATTTTTATTATATATATATATATATATATATATATTTAAATTAAAAATAATTAATATTTTTAGTATATTTAAAATATTTGGGTATCCGTTCGGTTTTCGGTTTTGGTTTTTCAGATTTAGAAATATAGGAACTGTTTGAATTTTTATAATTTTTGGTCCAGTTTCGGTTTCAATTTTTTCAGTTCGGTCCCGGTTCGGGTTTTGAATTTCAAATAATATGCCTAGAACTAACCTAAATATTTGTATATGATTAGTGGTATGTATTTTTAACATTTACCATATTATTAAATATGATATTTTCAACACAACAATTTTAAAGTTCACATATATTAATTTAATTCATTGTTTTATTATTAGTGGTATATCTTTATTGAAACATGAACACTAATTAAAACCTTAATATGATATTTATGAAATCTGATACCCAATCTAAGATTAACTTAGATATTTCTTTAAGGATATACTTGTAGTTTAGGTTTTAGTCATACATATATGTTAATTAAATTGTTTATATGATTTATTTTTTTCTCAGTAACCTAAATTAAATCTAATTCATAAAACGCTAACTTCATTTAAATTATTAAACAAAAAATGAATTTTTTATTTTATTCTATAAAAAAAATCATTTATAATAGTAGCTAATGTTAATTACGAATTTTATTATTTATTTAAATACAATGTATTAAAATATATTATTAAAATCTTAAAAAGATAGTTAAGCATATATTTCAGATATCTGATTTTGAAAATATTAAAATAATATGTTCGGTAGAGTATATATTTATTAATAACAAAGTTAGTTGTAGGAAAAAGAATGTGAAATTAAATAAATGTAATGGTCCAACAATGATTTTTTTGTAAGTATTTTTAGTACTTCCGTTTTAATACATTAGATAGATAGATAAATAAAAAATTTAATAGTTTCATAAAGTACTGAATAGTTTTTATTAATTAAAATTTGAATTCCTGATTTTATGAGTTATTTTTATATCCTCACAATTTTAAAAAATCAGAATATTATATATATATATTAAAAAATTTAAAGATATTTTGTTTTAAATGAATTAAAAATTAATTTACATATATTAAATAAAGTTATTTGTTAATATTTAAAAAATCTGCAAAAATTGGAGACCATAATTCTATAGCTAAGATATTTTTTACTATACCAACATTTAAAAAAAAACAAATATTTTGATTATTTAATGAAAAGAATGTACTTTACCAAATATTAAAAAACAAAAACAAAAAAAATCCAAACCAGAGATGTTAAATTTCAAAAGTATGAAAGTTCCATCTAATGTCAACTCGGTTATAGGTTAAACCAAGTTATTATACTGGTTAATGATTAATGATAATTTAATTAAAAGTGATTAATGACTAATGATAGTTTAATCTCTGAGGAATGATCCATTTTAAAATATCACACATGAAAGAAGTCATGACTTCTGTTTTAATATAATAGATATTTTATCGTATAGCTTTTCCTATGATCAAGGAATATTGCTCTATGTAATTGAGGAGGTTAAGAGGCTCCGCATATACAATATAACCTATATAAATTAATAACTTTTATAAATTAATAAATTTCACCGATTTAAGTTGGGCCGGATTAAAATTTTTGGATACTTTTCAGTTCTTAAATTAACTATCTGAATTGGATCCAAAACTACCAAACCCGAATCCGAACTGAAAATATTCAACTAGTAAATGAATTTTCTAGTCTACTATCTAAACTATCTGATACCTGAAACATCTGAACTGAAATGTACACGCCTATATTTTACAATGAATTAATGGAAATTAAAATTTTATTCTTGTTTATGAGATATCAAACTTCTCACCTTAGCCTACCAGATGCTTTTATATCCAACTGATTTTTCAATAAATATTCTTTACAAAATGAAATAGTGAACATATTTTTGTTCTTGCATATATATTATAATACATGCCTGTATTTTTATTTTTAGTTATAAAATCAAGATATAATATTTTGAATTAGTTATGTTCAATAAATTATGAAAATTTTAATACAGTAAAAAATTGGATATTCAATAAAAATATTATTCTCAACAATTATAGTATAACATATGCATTTAGTTTATTTTTATCTAATCAAAATTTGTATTTTTGTTTTGGAGAGTTAACAACAATTATTTTAACATTTTTAACATTTAATCAAATATGTTGATTCAACAAATTAATTTACCAGATGATTAGATCTGTATTTGTTATGCATTCTACTTGTTATGTACTTATTCCACTTGCATTGTCTATTTGATCTACATTTTCTAATGTGCATCACTATTTTTGTTATTTGAAGTTAAAGAAAGTAAATAAAGTTTTGAAGTCCATAATAACACGTCAACACAGCATGTGTAACTGAAGAGAGAAACCTAGCCACTTGGTAGCCCTAGAATCAATGCAATGTGTCACTCAGCATTGCCAGCTTATTTAAATGGTATCAGGAAGCCGAATTCTGATGGGTGCAATTACAATGTCCTCAAAATATCGAGAGATGCAGATGCAATTGTTGATACACAACCATTCACTACCTTTGGAGGGAGGGAAATGATAGAAGACATGGAAAAAAACAGTAGACCTCAACACATTTAAGAAAGGTTATTGATAAGCAGATACGAATCAGGATCTCATCACTGAAAGGAAGAGGAAGTAAGATTATAAAGAACGCAAGGGAGAAGTGGTTTGCGTCTACATAGTTTCAAAAAAATTTCTATTTACATGGTTGAGTATTGATTTTTGAAAATTCAAAAATAGAGTCACATACATTATACATAAACTTTCAAACCACATTTAGTAAATCAGTACAATCTACGCTTTTGTTAAATCAATGAGTGGACAAAAAATAAAAATAAAAATCCTTTTCAAAATACTATCACAAAAAATGTATTCACAATAATATTTTCAGTGGCCTACAAATTGTCTTTCTAAAACTAATTCACAATGCCCTCGTGGAGAGCACTGATTAGTTCGCCTTCCATATAAATTTCATTGGGTCGGTCTAACCAACTTTTAATTATCTTATGAACGTTTCTTTGCAGATTTTGCAACATATACAGCTTCTCACTAATTGATATTATATATATTTATAGTATGCCTTCGGCCTTCCGTTCATTGTATTAGGTCAAGAGAGGATAAATGGTTTGTTAAGACTTTTGCTTTTAGATGCTTCTAAAACCATATATTTGGCAGGTTCACTACCACAAATTTAAAATTATTATGCTGCTTTCTTTTAAATGTAGCATGAATATTGTTCGATAAAACGACCTGATAACACAAAGATTTCAAAAGAAACGAATCAAAAAAATGGAATAACTAACTAAAAATGTTCACAATTAATTCGTGCAATTAAGTTCATTTAATTTGTTATTGAATATTAAATTAAATGTAATTGTCTAGTGGTGGTATAATAGGTTGATTACAAAATTATTATAAAAAATTTGAATTATTCTAACTTGATTTTATTAAAATCTAGAATATTTGGTCTATAAAATCTAGAATATTTGGTCTATAATTTTTATATATAATCATTAAAAACATGCAACACTCCAAAACTGTTTTCTTATGAGTTGAGAAAAAAATAGGTATAAAACAAAAGACTAGTGTACAGGGGCGGACGTACGTTAAGGCGAACGGGATAATATGCCCCCGACTAAATTTTGATTTTCTTTAAACAATCATCTTTAACCTAGTTCAATTATTATGGAAGTGCCCCAACTAACTCAAAATATATGTTGATGTCTTTTACTAAAGTTTCTCCTAGATCCGCCCCTGCTAGTGTATTGGCCTAAAAATAAGGGTATAAATGGTGACATGAGGAACCAAGGGGAATAATCAATTCCTACTCATTCCTTAAAAATTACACCATTTATGGGGAACTTTTGCTGCGTTTGATTCCTTGTCATTCCTTAAAATTTAAGGAATTATAGAACAAAAACATTCCTTATAAAAATTGATATGGAACAAAAGTAATAAATATTCCATTGCATTTCTTTTATTTTGTTCCTAATCATTCTTTTCCTACTCATTCCTATTTTTATTTTAATGGTCACCAGTTAGACCATAAGATACTGCTACGGATATATTTCCTCTGTTTTTTATTGTAAGTAGTTTGAGCAAAATTTGTTTGTTTCAAAATATAAGTAGTTTTCATAATTGTAAGTAATTTTTACTTTTATTGGATATAGTGTGACCAATCAAATAATATATATTTATTTATGATTGATTTAACTACACTTAATTTGTTTATCAAATGATACTTTTGAAAAATCAATAACTTTCTTAATATTTGTGCATTCAACTAAAACTACTAACATAAAAAAAACAGAGGGAGTAGAAGATTCGGGACTTATAAAAAACAAGAACTTGCAAACTCTTCCAGCCTATCAAATAAAATCTCTGTCTGAACAACCGCAGGACGTGCGGTTTTCCAGTAGAATCAATCATTGTTTGTACGTATAGTGACACGTGTGAAAGACCTAATCAAGGCCGCCCATTTACCCTCGCAAACAGCAAAAGCCGTCTAAAACAAATTGAGCTTCCGTCTTGACAAAAAAAATAAATAATCGAGCATCGTTATTAACTTCGAACTAGAGCTTGATCCGCGCGTTCGCGCGGATATTAATTTTTTAATTTTTTTATAAATTAATGTTTACTTTAAATGATTAGTGTTATATATTTTAGATGTGTCACCATATAAATAATTCTATATTGGTTATTTGAATATTTTTGGCTTCCTATTAACCGGAGTCTAATTTAAAATTTTAAAATCTAATATTTGAAAAAACGATCCTTGTCCGAACGGATACTTAAATACCTATATCTAATTGATTTTGTAAACATATAAAAATAATTATTTTAATCATTTTGAATTTTTGTTCCGAATGAAGTAATTTCATTAAAATATATCAAATTATTATGTTTTAAAAATAAATTATATCTTAAAGATAATTAATAAAATAAAAAGGAAAAGGAAAAAAATAAATGTAAAAGACAAAACAACTAAAATAGGTAATTATTATTTTCTATTGTTGTAATAAATGATGTTGTATTCTTTGGAAAAGATAAACAATGAAGTGTTTATAATTATTTGGAAATAACAATAAATGAACTGGTTGGAATTATATTAAATGGAAAGAAAATATGTAAGAAATCAGTTAAAAATAGGTAAGTATTATTTTGTACTTCTGTTTTAATAGAATAGATAGTGATGCAAATAAAAAATGAAAATCAAACAGAATGCATGCAAATCAAGTAAATTATACAAAATAAATATAGATCAATAATTATTCATAACAAATATGGAAGGCGTCATATAATGTTAATAAATAACATGCCGTTTATGTAGATAGCTTCATATTTATCTACAATTACCTTTATTTTCTTATAAAAATATTATTTTTATTTTTTAATATTTAAAATAATATCTACGACTTTAACAAGTAAAATCTTCATAACCAAAATCTAAAGTAACAGTTGAATACGAAAATCATTACTAATCGGATCTTAGATGGGTTTAAAACATTATGAAAAAAGGATTTCGCACATTTTTTTTGGCAACTCGCACATTTAAACTTTGATTTTCTTGTTGTTTTTATTATTACATTCGGCTTTTATGTACAAACTAAACCTCCTTTATATTTTGAATTAAATACCTTAATTACAATTCAAGAAAAGACCTATGTGTAGAATAAAAATCGTAAAACAAAAGTAAAACTGCAATAAATTAGAGCATCCACATCCATCAAACTCTTATGAAAACATGCTTTCATATAGGTCATGTTCTGATATTTTTTTCATTATCTTTCCTTTTTTCTGTTTCTTTATATTATTTTGATCTTAGAACACTTTTCTGTGGATGTTCTAAAAAAATCTTCAAGAAAATATAAACAAATAAAGGTTTATGAAATATGATAAGATGCTTTAGATCGCCTCGTCGACTAGTCGTGCAGACTGGTCTTGGTGCTCGCTCGTCTCAAATGATACGTGTCAGAAGACTGTTGGTCTACGTAGTAGCTGGTCAGGCTTTCTTAGATCAGCAGAGAAGATTTCTAAAGTTCTTTAAATTAGTGATTAATTATCCTAATTTAACTTTTAATTAATTGCTTATCTCGAAGTTCCCACCAAACGGATATCCTTTAGATGCCTTAAACTATAGTATTATCCTCACAGTCATCAGTCTCTCTGCACGAGTGATGTATGCCACGTGGAAATTGGCTTTACATTGTTAGCTTTTTTAGGTGAGAAAATATATTAATTGCAGAAAAGTGTAAATTTTGAAGCAGTTTTTTCAATCGAAAATAGATATACTACCAATTTCTTAGCAATTTTTTTATTGATTATGAATTATTGTAATTCAAATCAAAGACGGAAAATACTCTATTCTCATTTTCAAATTTTAAATATATTATAGATATATGACATTTTAATTGTAAATAATCTATTTATGTGATTAGCTATTTATAATATTTTTAAATCAGTGTCAGATTAAAAAATAGTCACATTTTTAAAGTTTACAGTTTATTTATTAACAAATAAAGTTACATTAAAAAAAATTAAAAGACTTTTAACTAATTTCTAAGAAAATAAAATAGAGAATAAAATAAATAAAAAATTATACAGCTTTTTCATAAACAAATATTTATACCAGACATCATTAGACAATTGGATTCAAATGACCACTGTAACAAAACTAATATTATATATTGTTATTTTAAAGCTAATTACAGATTTAGGTCTCAAACTTTTTAATATTAAAAAACATTATTTATTCAAATTTTCTAATGGCAAACAAAAACCAACAAAAATGCCATCATGTCACATATAACAAGCAAGCAAACTATACAATTAAATATAATAAGAAAATGTGATATTTCAACGAAATATAATATGCCATCGTCATCGTCTGTTGGCAATATTTTCAAAACAAATGACACATTTAAATTATAATGCAACAAATTTAGAAAAAGAATGACACGTTATTGAGCTTTTTATATATATTTCCGTATTATAATTATCTATTTTTCTTACAAGGCTCGTTAAATTTGGGGCAAAGTTGGGAATTCAACTAATAGTGAAAAGATATACAGTGAAATCTCTATAAATTAATAATGTTTAGATTACACCAAAATTATAATTTTTTATTAATTTATAGAGATTATTAATTTATCGATATACTAATTAAACTAAAAACTCAATTTAAGACTATAAAACTATATTATTTTATACAGATTTTTAGTGTATATTAATTTACAGAGTATTAATTTAAAGAGGTTATACTGTATAAAAGGTCTCTCCATGTCGTTGTCTTTTGTAATCAAAACATTTAACCAACTGAAAATCAAAACTATAAGCTTAAAAACAGCTACACGATCAGATAGAATATAAAATATAAGTTATTATGGCGTTTGATGAAGATATGAAAATGGTTTCTTTCCTTAGAGAAGAAGAAGAAGAAGAAGAAGAAGAACATCACCATTCTTTATCGAGGCTCTCCGTCTGTTGTAACTACGACGGCGATGAAGCCGACGGAGAACCGTCTGATTCCGACATAAAACTTGTCGGCCGAATAGAGAAATCGATGGAGCAGCTTGAGCTTTCGGATTCCGACAAAGGCTCAACGGGCTGTCAGTCGCTTCCGGCGACTCCTCCGAGACGGAGACGGCGGCGGGGAGGAGCGGTGAGTTCGCCGGTCTCCGGCGATAAGGCGTACGCGAGTGAGAACGAAGCGCGGAAGGAAAAACATGGGAATGATAACAATCAGAGGAGGATGAGGAGGAGGAGAGTGCGACCGGAGTATCCGCCGTGGGTGGAAAGCATGCGGAGGAGCTACGTCGATGAGCAGAGTGGTTACGGCGGAGGAGTGGTGGTGGTGACGAGGCCTAGAGGAGGAGGAAGGCCATTGTGTATGGATTTAGGGGAAGTCAAAGCTTGTAAGGATTTGGGATTTGAGATTGAACCGGGTCGGGTCTCGTATTCCGGGTCAACGATGGATACTAGTAGTGGCGCCAACTCTCCTGTCTCCTCTAACCACCGTATTTCCAGTCCCGGTTAGTCCACAATACAAAAAAACAAAGATTCTTCATATCCTTTATTTATATTAAAAACTAGAAACATTTTACATTTTTAAAAAAATTAGGTAAAATGACCGGTAAAACATATTCTTTCCATTTTTAATACTATGATGTTTTAGAGATTTGTTTTTTTGGTTTCAAATTAAATTTTGATTTCAAATTTTAATATAAAACTTATTAACTTTTTATATTACGTAATTATTTGTATTCTATAATCTATTTTATTATTGGTTGAAGTGTGTTTAAGTAAATAATTATTGGTGTTTTATATAGAAATATAAATATTAAATATTTTTAATTAGTGTGTATAATTCTAAGACATTATTTAATAAAAATAGAAAAATCTAAAGAGATTATGATTTTTTAACATTTTGGTCGTAATATTCTATATTTATCTACAATATTTGTTATTGTAGTTTTCCATAAGTAACAATCTTATTTGTTATGTTTATTAATTTTTAAAATAGAAATTTTATTTCAGTAGTGTAATATAGAAATTCATTTTTTGTGTAGCTTAAAGACGTAAAATATTTTACCTTACAAAACTCAAAAAAATTGTCAAATAAAAAAAACTCTAAACGATAAAACTAGTTTAGCAATTCGATTATTATAGTAATTTTTATCGCACGTTCATACTTTGGTGAATGTTTTATGACAATGTATTATTAACTTGAAATTATCAATTAAATATTAGATTTATTAGCACTTCTGAAATATTAAAATTGATTTGATTTTTCAGGGGATGATCCGAAAGAAGTGAAAGCGAGGCTCAAGGCGTGGGCTCACGCAGTGGCTTTTGTGTCTACTACTCATCATCAACCTCCTAGTTCACTATAATCCTCATTCAGTTTATTTTCATTGCTTTATTCACACAATATTTTAAAAAATTGCACGCATACACTGTGTTTTACCAATCTGTTTTCTGTTGTGTGTTAGACGATGAGTTTTGGCAAATGATATGGTCTCATAAGCCAAAAGTGTAGAGTTAGATATTAAAGTTTGTTGATTGATTTCCAGTATTATTGTAATATTCTACATCGATGGGATATATTAAGATCTTAATTCTAAAATAATACTCAATTGTTTAATTCTTCAAGAATCATTTTACTACCAAAGCGGAGATATAAATAATCACGAACATAGTTTGTGTGTATAAGAGGAGCTACAAATAAATAGAACATCTCCAAAAGACACTATGGCTGTAAATGGTAAATTGTTTTAGGAATTTACGGAATAAAAGGAATTGGAATAAATGGAATGCAACTGAATGGAATGGCTCTAATTTGAGGGATAAAAGGAATGTGATACATAATTTATCTTATTCCACTCATTCCTTGCATTTCTCTTCTTTTTTTTTATGAAAGAATTTTAACGTAACTTCCCATTTTTCCATTCATCCCACAGGAATAGGTGGAATCAAATTTTTTTATTTTTCCTTCTAACTGGTAAATTTTTTCAGGAATTCTTATGAATGGCTAATTCCACATGATTCCATTCATAAAAATTACATTCCAGTTGCAGCCTATATAATTTCAAATATGAAGTTTTTTGTTCTTCAAAAAGAATTTCATAACTTCAAATTTGAAGTTTTGATTAGTAAAACATTAAATATAGAATGTTATTATCCAAAACTTCAAATTTGAAATTTTATATTTTTTTGCATTTTGGTTGATATAATTATATATTATATTTATGATTTTTAAATATTTTGTCGTTTATGATTTTAATCTTTAAAAAATTTCTATCTCATAAATATTTCAATTTTTTCTATACAAATTTAAATTATATATATAAACTTCTTGTTGGTGACGATCACTGGTTCTTGTAACTCTTCATCGAATTTAGACCATGATTAAAGATGGGTTATTATTATGGTCGTGAGCAAGAGATCACGACAATGAACATTGGCTCAAAGCTTGATACAAGCCAAGAATGCGCCGGATATTTTACAGTGAAGGCTATAGGCCTCATCGGGTGGTGGCGTGAGTCTATGTTTCAACATGGTTGCTCCTCCTGACCACATAACTCATGCAAAGTTGCTCCACAACTAGAAACTCATTTGCCAAGACTAGTAATTTAGGCACAGTTACCCCTTTATTCATAGTATTGGGCCACAAAGACTGATACACATGGTGAAGACGGATTGAATATCAGTGTTTATGGAGGAATTTGTGATCCAATCCATTTTCCCGAATAATCAATTGTCCAAATTAATTCGATTTATAAATTATAATCATCTAAATATACCATGTTTTTAATATTCATTTTTCAAAAAAATTTAAGATCAGATATCCAATTCGATTCGTACAAATATAACTAAAATTAAACATAAATAAATAATCCAAAATAATAATATTTTATTTAAAAAATATTTTTAATTTTTTAATAATTAATATGATAAATTTAATAAATAAAAATATTTTAAAATTTATATAAAATATAATATTTATATAAGTTATATATAAAATTCTCTATATATATGTGTATATATATATTTAACGGATCATATCGAAAATTTATTTTTAAAAACATTAGTATTTTTTATTTTCTTTGTTTATTATAAATATTATATATTTACATATTAGTATTTGATTTGTTTCGTAAAGTTATAGATATCCACAATTCTTTTGCTTAAAACGAAATAAATAAAGAACCAAATTAAAATTTATGAATATTTTATATGGTCCGCAACTTCCTTAACCATTTGTCAATTATCAAAAATAAGGATTTTATTTTTCATATCTTGCAGACAACGAGTAGGTGAAATAACAACAAACGAACACTATTTGTATATCTGAGTGACTGAGTGTTATAATTCAATTTTATGAAAGTTCTGACAAGTTGTGACTGCCATGTTTATGGGAAACATTATAACGTATTCTTTTGATAAAATAATTAATTATGAAATCAATGGATTATTTTCCAGGAATATTATAGCATAGTGTACTCATTAACTCATATATGTTGAATAATATCATATAGAGCATAGATTTGGGTTCGGGTCTCCGAGTCAGTTCTTTTCAAGTTTGGGTTCTATGGATTTTAAATATTTGGACTCAGCTAGATAATTGGAATGTTTTGGTCCAAGATCGGGTCAGTTCCTTTTAGATTCAAGTTGGGTCGAGTCTATTTTAATTTGAGTATTTTGAATCTATTTTATTTCCCAAAAAAATATCCAATTTTTAAAAACATAAACCATTGTTAAACTAAAAATAACCATTACTAAACCAAAAATAATTAGCAGTAAACCAATTTTTTTTTTGCATTTTACTTGTTTGGGCTTTAACTTTAAACTTAATTACTTTATATTTTTTCTTTTGATTTTTCTTATTTTTCTTTAAAAAATCGCTTTAGCTTCTCTCTAACATCCGAGAAACTCTAGCTCCAGTCTGGTTTTTCTGGCGCCGGAGCGCTCCTCCTTCACATTTCTCTTTTTTTCTCTTTGCTTTTTTCTTCATGGATCCAACCTTTGCCGATATGCATATTTCTCTGCGTTTGATGGGTCTTTTCCGACAGCTCCGCTCGAGCACCTATAGGATTAAGATCTGACCGGCCTTAGAGAATCGGCGAGGCTTCGGGAAGGCGGAGAATGAGGGAGTTGGCTTTTAGGGTTATCCTAAAAGCCAGATTTGGTTTTTCCTTTTTCAGATCTCTGATCACTCCGGTTTCAGTGACGGCTCATGGTGTACTGAGAAGTCTTCTCCATCATGGATCTTTGCCCCTCCGTGGCGGTGAGACAAGGAGAAGAGTGTGGTCGGACTGTAGACAGAGGTTATGTCTCTCTCGGTTCTCGAGAATATCACATATCAAAATTAGTACCAATGGAGTGGTCAACCGGATATATAATAATTGTCTTAATTAATATGGATAAATAGATAAATCTAATAATATGCCTTTGTCACAGTCTCTTCTTTCTATCCTTTCTTTATTTCTCAAGGCTGGTTATTATAGACAGACTGTGGTAACAAGGCTCTTTCTATCCTTTCTTTATTTCTCTATTTCCATATTGAAACTTCTCCTCTCCTCACATATGCCTTTGTCACAGTCCCTTCTTTGCAGATGCCTCCTTCGTCGTGAAGCATTACCGAGTCATCATTGTCAGTGCTGTTCCTTGAGTTGTTAAGCGAAACTATGCACCGCGTGGAGGACACCGAGTATCGACATCGCCATAAGCAAACAAGCCAGTTTCTCCCAGTAAAAGATGCAAAAGCGAAACCCCAAAACCCATCACATCAGCTTTTGTATCAGTTTGATGCATTACAAGTCCATACCCGATTATATAAGGTACAAGGTTATGGTCTAAGAGGATCTTGTTCGGTGTAAGACGACGGTGGGTGATTGTTTTTGGCTTAACAGAATGTAGAAACCCGAGTCCAGAGCAAACCTAGTGAGCTATACAGATCCTATCCTTTAATGGCATTGGAAGGCTAAAACTTGGATAATTGAGTAGAACCTTTTAACAGTACATTTACCACTTCACCTACAATTGTTCTTGGGATTTCATGTGAGCTTTAAATTTGTGGGTTATTTATCCTTCAGTTGGTCAAAGACCAAACACATTTAAAATGTGGAGTTATTATGACTTATGACATTTAGGTGCATTTTGGTAATATAATTAGCACGAGAGAGAGAGAAATAAAATATAAACAAATACTGTAATTTTCATCAATCTTTTGTATCAAACAGAGATTAAAACTTCACCTTTGTATAATCCAAATATACATGTATGTAACTTGGCCCGAAGGAAGAGGCCATCTTCATGCACAATTTGGGAAAGCATAAGGTTACCCAAGTTGACGCATAGATACACGGAAAATGCTAAAAACAAGACAGATGTAGAAATCATTTTGTTGTATACTTGAAGTGATGGGAAATTTTCAGTTTCTAGACAGTGACACCAGTGTGCTCGGATTGGTAGGAAACACTAAAATATTATATATGAATGAAGCGTTTTAAAATGAATTCATTACCTTACGTTTTAAAATTTGATGAACTTCATAAGATAAGAAATTCCCATTTATGTATGAAATATAATTTGTGATTTGTATTAGTATCGTCGTCACAGTACAATCAATATCTAAATTCACATAATTATATTGTTGAAAAATAATGAATTAACTTTTCGAAATTCAGATTCCAATTATTATTTTATGTATTACTAATATAGTTTGCTGTTTCATAAGAAAACACTGTATAATTTACGGCTTTACGTTAAAAGTAGAAAACAAACAGTAATTGAATATGTGCTTGGCTGCTAGCTAAGTTGTAATATGAAAGCATTGATATTTAATCCCATATTTAAAGTTATATTCCCAAGTTCAATGCATCTTCCACTCATAAAGTAACATTATACAGAAATTAATAAGAAAAATAACCCAGGCTCAGAACTAGGTATTATAATAATTTTTAAAGTAGATAAAAATGTATAAACTGTGTATTGGAATGCATAGCCGGTGCATTGTTGTAGTGGCATTCTTGTATAATTTTGAGTTCAAAATCCACATATTACATACTATTGGTAATAGAAAAGTCATCTTAAAACAATATACTCCTTCCGTTTTAATTTTCGTTTTAAAATAAATGTCGGTTTATAATTTTAATGCAAAATTTATTAAGAAGATTCTCCAGTTTATTTTTCTATTGATCGAAATATGGTTAGATGTAAAGGTAATTGTGTTTTTATTTTAAAATAACAAAATTATATATTTTATTAATTTGTGTGCCAAAACTGACAATTAAAATGAAATAGAAGTATTTTCGGATTAAATTAGAAGTATATGCTATAGTTTTGTTTTGGGGTTAACGATAGATCCCGTAGTTAATAGTTGGCATCTACCTATAGGGCGTCACCATTTGTCTCTATATATACAAATTATATAGAAACCAACTTTATTTCAGTTAAAGAAATTTTTAGTCTTGAGATCTTCAAAAGCATCTGAGAGCTTTGACAACTAGACGAAGAGAAAATGTCCATTAGAACTCAAGATCAAACCCTTGAAGGTATACTTACTCAAATCTATTTCTCTTAAGTTTAAGCAACTTTAACCAGTTTCCAAAGTTTGTTAAGCTTTTCCTCATCTCTTCAAGATCCTGAGATCCAAAATCACTATTAAACTTTTGACTCTCCTCTTTATGTTCTATTTTTCGAAGGCTTTGCTTCAGATGAGATCGGTTTTGTTTCTTTTATAGACCATATACTATACATATCTATATTCTTTTCTTTAGGTAAAACTCATTCGTTGTTCTTCTATCAGAAATCCATTATTAATGATGTTAATAAAGATTTCATCTTGAAGATCATTAGCACAAGTTAATTAAACTTCGCAATTGTTTGAGGATCATCAACGTAAAAGTAAAACACATCCAATAGGTTTTCCGAACATCTCATTTGGATCTAGAAATTAAATAGTATATTTTGTTTGATAATGACAATATTTCCAATTACAGTTTAGTGAAGTATAATAATTTGTAGTGGGTAAAGAATATTGGCATTGTTGACAAAAACAAGAGAAATACTTAGCATAGATCCTGAAAAAGTTTTTATCACAAATATAGTTTACTTTTATACCTCTCTAGTGTTAACTAGTATAAATTTAAGATTCTGGAATTATGAGGAATTTTGAGATTGAAATTTAAAAATTTTAAAAATATTTTTTGTAAAAATAGTTTATTTTTTTATAAATTTCAAAAATAATTTGAAAAATAAAAAAAGTTTTGATTTTTTTTTGAAAATTTTTTTTTAAAAAAAATTTGAATTTGAAAACATATAATTCAAAACTATAAAAAATAAAATTTTTTAATGTTTATTTATTTGTATTTATATATCTAAAGTATAAATCTTTTACATCTTTAATAAAATATTTTGGTCATTTTTTTTCTTGGACATTTTTTTATGAAAAAACTAAAAACTAATTTATTTAATAAAATTACCCAAAATAATGTTATAAACTAATAGTAGAAGATAAATACATCACAAATATTTAAACAAATACATCATGTATGTGAGAAACAGAAAACACAACAGATATATCATAGTTCATATATATGAAATTATTAACACACGACCAATCAAAAATAAAACATGAAATAAAAACTTTTAAAGTAACAAAAATCAACATCAACTTCATTTCTACAAGATTGCAGAATAAATTTCTATTACTTAAAATCATCATATTAACTTTCAAGTTTAAAAAAAAAAAATTATATACTATATCATTTCTCAAAAAAAAAATTGTTAAAGTAATAAATAATTATGTATTTACTTTTCTGCTGGTTTAAAGAATAAAATTCATATTTTGTATGTAATGTGAAAGTAAATTTTACAATGGTTTGTGAGAAAACAAAATTTTTATACATGTCTAATATTTGTTACATGGGCCTACTATAAGAAAAGAAAGAGGCCCACATAAAAGCCTATAGTTCATACCAAGCCTGCTTTTTTAGACTCTTCCAAATCTCCAAACAACAATGCTATCTTCTCCCATCTCCTCCACCTTTACCCACCCACGCGCCGCCGCGTTAGCCACCACCTCCGGCGTATCGATTTCCCATTCTCCCACCAGAAAATCCCACCCTACCAACGTAATCTTATCTTACTCTCCACCTTCCTCGACACTACTTCTAGCTTCTTCTTCCTCCTCCTCACGTAGATGTTTCACCTGCCGAATTGGCGACGATGAAAGTGAAACCGATGAAGATGATTATTTGGTTGATTACTTGACAGATGGAAAGACGGAGGCTTTGGTGGTGGGCGACGATGGGGTTCTCATAGAGGTGAAGAAGCTCGAGAAGAGCTCGCGGCGAATCCGTTCGAAGATTGGAATGGAAGCGAGTCTTGACGCTGTGTGGAGGGTATTGACTGATTACGAGAAGCTGTCGGATTTCATACCGGGCCTTGTCGTTAGCGAGTTGGTGGAGAAGGAAGGGAACCGTGTTCGTCTTTTCCAGGTTTCTTCATTTGTCTGAAAAGTTTCTAATTTTGTTATCATTACATCACATTTTGATAGGTTAGATAGCTTTTTATATCTGATTTGGTGCATAGTGATTGTGATCGCCATGTTCTTGTATGTTGAGATAACTGTACTGAAGTAAACACTCAAAGTGTTGAAAATGGTGATACATTGCTTTGTACTTACTATGGTTAAGCCAACAAGTCAATGGAGAAAACTAGGTCCGGGGTTCGAATTGAGTTTATCGTGTTTTTCGGATTTTCGGATTTTCGGGTTCAGCTTCCTAAGTCCCAGTTGGATATTATGTATGTTCGGGTCGTGTTCGGATAGATTTCATAACTTTCTCTAGTAACCATTTTGTATCCGAACACATTTTGGGTTTGGTTAATAATACTTTGGGTATTTTTACATTAGGACCAAAGTACTTATGAAATTGAGTATTTGAAGTACTTTATGTTTCAAGCTTTTGGGTATCAGTTTTTTGGTTCGGATCTCGGGTTCAGTTACAAATGCTCAGGCCTAAAGACAGCTCTATTCTTTACTGAGCTTTGGTTTGATCACATTTGGAAACTTTGGTACTAAATTTGAATTTTCTGTAGTGCTGTGCATACCATTATTAGTAGTCTGAGTTTCTTGTATGAGCATCAAGTGGTTTCTTTGTCATCAATGGACAAAACTAGTCTTATTTTCTAGGTTTGTTTCTTTTAACAGATGGGACAGCAGAACTTAGCATTGGGTCTTAAGTTCAATGCCAAAGCTGTTCTAGATTGTTTCGAGAAGGAACTTGAGATTCTACCAAATGGGAGGAGACGTGAAATCGACTTCAAGATGGTCGAAGGAGATTTCCAATTGTTTGAAGGCAAATGGTCCATCGAACAAGTAAAAGTTATATCATATGAAATATTGTCTTTCCTTATATCTTTCTTTAATACCTTATCTGTGCTTTGTGTCACTACACAGTTAGACAAAGGGATTCACGGGGAGGCTTTGGATCTACAGTTTAAAGATTTTCCGACGACGCTTGCATACACTGTAGATGTTAAGCCAAAGATGTGGTTACCAGTGAGGCTTGTGGAAGGAAGATTGTGCAAAGAGATAAAAACAAACCTTTTGAGTATTCGAGATACAGCTCAGAAAGTCATTGAAGGTGTTATTCATGATCTTTGAGTTTTCTTTCTCAAGTTGAATTAGTGTTCTACTTCTCTACAGGTTTAGATAAGATACAGTAAGCCTATATAGGTTTTTGTTTTGGATGATTTATATAAGCTTATGTAATTGGCTTTACACACACACGTTTTTCTCTCACTTGTATACTCTGATCTATATAGTCTTTGAATATACCAAGTTTTTCAGACATGTGATCAAAGAAATTTGTAGTGAACTTGAAAAAACAAAAGTTCAAGGTAAATACTAGGCAAGGACCGGGTTGGATTCAGGTTGCTTCCTTTTGGGGTCCTTCACATTTCGATCTAACTAAGTACTTAGAAAATTTCAGTTCGGTTTCGAGTTGGATTTTCTCGGATCTGAGTTGGTTTGGTTTGATAAATTTTATACACGTAAACTAACCGTTATATTTGTATACAAAATCTTTTAGGTACTTTTCGATTCTTTTTATGTTTTAGGTCATTTTTTGTAATTTTAGATCTTTTAGGTAATTTTTTTGGTACTTTTCATATTTCCGAATCGCTTTTGTAATTTATTATTTTTTGGATATTTTTGGATCTTTTCATATTTTCAGATGGTTTCTTTGTAATTTCGGATCTTTTGGGTATTCTCAGATTTTTTTCATGTTTTCGGTTTGATTATTTTGTAATTTTCGAGTCTATTTTGGGTATACTTCAAGTAGTTCGCGTCTATTTTTACTTGATCGGGTCTAGAGTTCGGATTGGATCCAGATCTACGGGTCCTCCATAATGAAACCTATTAATGAGGTAAAATGAAATAACTCGTAGCCGACACAAACCGGCTTTTTGGATCGGTTATGGTTTGAATCTTCCGGTGTGGGTAAAATGAAATATGCAAATGTAAGAACTTGATTTGAAATATAAGGTTAGTTTAAGATGTCGCAGAAGGAATCTGTTTTTTGTTACTTGAAAACAGGATGCTCTGTTTCTATGGCCACAATGCTATGTTTGAGCCACAATTTGAATCAGATTCATATTCTCAAGGAGGTAATATTGGGGCGATACAAAGAGATATAAGAGGACCTTAAAAGCAAGTTGTTTGAGATAATCTTTCATTAATATATAGTAATACATATTGCCTTCCCTAAATGTACAAATACAATCATCACTGCTTGAGTCTTCCCCAGATTATAAACTCTCTGGAAGCAAGACTGTAATAAAGCTAGAAAACAAGAAGCTTATCGCAGAGGATGATGATGTAATAGAGAAAACATAAAAAGTAAATACAAACGGAACAAAAGCAAGAGAAAAAACATAAACCCATTAGACGATGGGTTATTGCAGATATCAGAATTGGATGTTACTCTTGAAGCTCTGACCAAACCGCCAGTTCGAAGGAACAACGTTGAGAGCTGCCTTGATTCTTCCATTGCTGAGTTGAACTTTGAAAGAGAGAGATTGGCCATTAAGGTAGGTGTTGCTTTGCCAGTTAGCTCCCCAGTTTCTTGACATTGTCTCCCATTTCTTGCTCCTAGATCCTTTGATCCAAACTTTAGAGATCTCACCAGCTCCTCCTACGTTTGAGATGAGAACCAGCTCGAAATAGTTTCTACCGTTCATTGTAAATCTCATCCCTCCACTTCTTCTGCATCCAACCCTATAAAAAGAAGAAGAAGAACCCTTTAAGCACACTATTTGTTACTTTCTTGATCTACAAGAAACCATAAAATAGTATGTGAGGTCTGGTCCAGAGCATAGGCAAAAGAACCGACCCTTTGGAGCATTGGATGTTATGCAACAATTTTAATTGTAGATAAAAACATTATAAAAGTTTTATATAAAGAGTAAGGACAAACTTTTCATTAATAGTAGGGCATTATAATTTTTTTTTTAATATATCAGACCGGTACTGAACGGTATAAATAGTACTCTCTCCGTTTCATATTACTTATCGTTCTAATTTATACACATATATTAAGAAACTATATAATTTTGTATATTTCCAAAATAAAAACACAATTACATATACAACTAACCATATTTCAACCAATAAAAAAATAAAATGGAGAATCTTATTAATGAATTTTGCATTGAAACTCTAAAACGACACTTATTTTGAAACAAAAAATTTTCCCTACAACTACAAGTAATATGAAACGGAAGGAGTATAAATTGTGATGTTTTTACCTTTTGTAGAGGATGGGGACGATACCAGCTTTGTACTTAGCGATGGTGAGAAAGGCAGGCTGAGCCATGTCGAAGTGAGGTCTTGGTGGGTTGCACCATCCTCCATTGTCGCTTGCCTGAGCAAAGTTTGGTGGACAAAAGTTTGTGGCTGTGATTGTGATTGATCTGCCTTTAAGACACCATTGTGGCACTTTGGACGCATCACAGACAATCTGGTAACATCCACCACATGACTTTCCGTCATTGAACAGTGCTGTGCTCAATGCCGCAGTGTTTGTCTTGTAACCATCCGTGTATAGGTTTCCATAACCACAAGCTCCACCTGAAGGTTAAAATATAAATCAATTTCTTGAACAAGAAGAAAACTCATGAAAAGTTTTTTTTTGATAAATAAATTCATGAAAAGTTCTTATCATAAAAACAATACATATTAATATATTTTTATTTGTAGATATAGAATTAAAATGAAACAAACTGGAATTATTTGATAATATAAGGACACCATTATACCCGATCTTTTAACCGGAGTTTAACTCATGATTTGACATTTTTTTTTTCTTTACACTTTTCGACTAAGAAACGATTCTTATATATCTTATTTAAGAGACAATTCTTAGTTTTCCTTAGATTTTCTTAGCTTTTTCTAGTTAAAAACTAAGAAAAACTAAAAATCATCTTTTATCCGAAGCTAAGAACTCCGGTTAAAAGACCAGAGATAATGATGGTCTAAGTTTCCTAATTTGGGAACTTACCCATTGTACCAGAAGCATCACTTCCGCCATAGAAGGTCGCATGAGCTCGTAACCACCCTGCAGAAACTGAACTGATCTTCGTGAAGAACATTGTGTAGAAGATAACTGCGACCAAAAGAGAGACGATCTTTGCCATTTTCTTAGAAATTTCTTAGGTTTTTATGATAAAAGAAGACGTTGATGATTGTAAAGTTGGATGCATAAGACTCAGGCTTTCAGAACCTATTTATAGTAAAATCACAGAGCTAGTTTCAATTAAAATATTTGTATAAATAATTATATATGACTTGGAATTAGCGGAAAAACGTTGAAAATAATAATATGATTTGCTGATGATTGACCCAATGATTATACGAGTGCGTAAAATACGGAGTTTTCAGACATATGATAATTATGTTAATCCTATAAGGCATGTGACTTTAGGTAGTTGCTTTTTTTTGTTCTTTCATGTAATATAAACTTTACTCTCTTTTCTTAAGTTCTAAATTGATTTATCTTGTCAAACAAGTTTATATTGATCTTTTCTAGTACCGGCGGTTAGTACAAGACAAATATACTAGACTAGTGCAAAAAACTAATATGGCTGAAAGTTGATTTTAGAAAATTAGAGTATCTATCGAGTTTTAAACTATATTTTGATATTTGAAGTAACTAAAAGAGAACTTTTAAATCGAGAAAACAGTTATTAAAACTTTAAACTTTCAAATTAAATCCAAAAAAACCTTTAACTTGTGTTTGAGCCAAAAAAATCTCTAACTTTTAAATATTGGTCATTTTAACTTTCATATTTTGTTGACTCAGCCATTTAAGAAACCTGAATAATCAACTAATAAAATCAATTAAAAAATAAACGTCTGTTAACTCTCTAAACGACATTATTTTAAAAACAGGTTCAATCATTGATCAAACAATATCCTTTTGCTTCTGTAAACACTTAAATCATCTCTTTAGTGAAACCATAGCCCTAAATCAACTTTATCTTCTTCACTGTGGTTTCACGAAAGAGATGTTTTAAGTGTTTACAGAAGCAAAAGGATATTGTTTGATCAATGTTTTAATCAATTTTTAAAATGATGTCGTTTAGAGAGTTAACATACGTTTATTTTTTAATCGGTTTTATTAGTTGACTATTCAGATTTCTTAAATGGCCGAATCAACAAAATATGATAGTTAAAATGACCAATATTTAAAAGTTGAAGATTTTTTTGGCTCAAACATGAGTTGAAGGTTTTTTTAGCTTTAATTTGAAAGTTCAAAGTTTTAATTGTTGTTTTCTCCTTTTAAATCTAATTGTGTTATTCATTTTATTTATTCCTTTCCTCAAGAAAAACAAAGATGTGGAAACTACAAAGGGACTCTCTGCAATACTATTTGGCGATGGGTGATCCAAATGCATTTGATGCGGAACACATTTTACATGTATGTCTGTGATACATAGTTTTATAAATAGAATGAAATTCAATCATCTTTTTAAAATAACAAAACATTATGAAATCTAATATTATAGAGTTTTTGCTATTTTAACATCTTAACTTTAATTATTTAAAATATATTTAAAATTTACTAATAATTTAATTTATGACACCCCTAAATTTTTTTTTCTAAATCCGCCACTCACCACGACCACCTGGGTAATATTGTTTTATTAGTACTAGTCTCGTGAAGAACTAACTAGAATTATTACACTAAACATTAAATAGCTATAGCATTACAAATAAAATTTACTCTATTAAAATAGAGTCCTATTTTTATCTACTATAAACAAGTCTTATTAGGACCATTTGATTAATTACTTAATATGACATAATGATTATTTATATTAATAATGAACTAACTATAAAGTTGTTTTTTCTTTTTAATTTATAATAAAATCTGTTGAGAAAGAATCTAACAAAATCTTACTTAAAAATTAAATATTTTTAAATAATATATTAATAAATTTCGTAATTAGTAATGGAATATTATTATATAAAAATTTTAACTAAATTTTATTATAAAAATAAAATAAAAATTCTATACCATTTTTTATAAATTCTATAATTATATTTTGTATTATATAAAGATAGCAATGCTATATAAATTAAATATGAAAATATATTTAATAAGTAAATTAAGAAAATTTATATTTTTGATTCTTTCACTTAAATAAATTATCACTCATCATTATAATGGGTTCAAATTCTTAAACTATATAATACTTTTATACAAAAATAAATGTATTAACACAAGTTAAACTTTTATATCTACAATTATATATTATACTTTTAATTATTTTGACTCTCAGAAATATATTGTTAAAAATGTTTATATACAAAAAATAATAGTATATAATAACCTTTGGTTCATTTACTATTTTAAAAAATAGGTTATTAGTAAATTATGAAATTTCAGTAATTCATTTAAAATATTAATGACCAATCAAATTTTAATTATAAATTTATTTTATTTTAATTATAACAAAAATATAAAATGTGAAAATATAGCTACCTAAATCAAAATCAAGATCGAAAAATTTATATTCTTATCTACATCCACGGGTTTGAATTGAACTCAAAATTTTATCAGATTCTTGACATTTTTATTTGAACCAAAACAAAAACTAAAATAACTAAACTCAAACGAAATTCAAATTCATTAATAATTTAACTATTACTATACTTTTTTGAACCGACCTCAACCCAAATTCATAAAAATATCATTAAATCATAAAGTTTGAAATATAACATAAAGAATTTTGCGCAACCGCGCGGGTCAGAATCTAGTAAATGTTTATAGACAAGTCGTCTCTTGACGATTGGCAATGGAAGTCGAATTCGAATATTAATGGGTTTTGTTGAAAATTCAACGTACGACATCAACTGATAAGTGCTCCTCCATTTACGCAAATTCCGTGGTACGTTGCAAGTTGCCAACTTACGATGATAAATATATTACATACATATCGAAGGTTTCGGTACTTTTAAGCAAATTGTTTTGCCGTTTAATTATGGTTACTAGAGCTTGACCCGCACTCCCGTGCGGGTATTAATTTTAAATTTTGATAAATTATTTATAAACGCATAAGTTATTTGAATATTTTAGATTCCTACAAACCTATTCAGACCCAGAATGATCTGAGTCCGAACTGCATCCAAAATTTATAATATTTGAATAAAGTTTAATTTTAAACCCAAAAATCTGATAAAAAAACCGACTTGTATCCGAACGGGTCGGTTGGATTCTTGTCATAAATAAATTAATTTCATGGTAAATATTATTAATAAAATAATTAGGTAGAGTGAAAATGGAAAGTAAAAGATGTAATAAAAACAATTAAAATAGGCAAGTTCTATTTGTACTTGTAATAAATGAAGCTGAATTAAATAGAAAAGACAATAAATGAAGTAGTTATGATTAATTTAAAAAGGAATGAAAATATGTAAGAAATCAGCAAGTATTATTTTGTACTTCTGTTTTAATAGAATAGATAGGCTTAGAAATTTGGCTAGGACAAAATTGCATATTTATGACAGTGGTTATTAAATTTATCCATAATTTAGTTATTAAGTTAAAGAAGTACGAAAAAGGAAATTATAAACTCTAAGGAAACAATTTAAAAAAGGTAAGAAGTTTTTTGTACTTCTGTTTTAATAGAGTAGATGAGTTATAACTTATAGACTGTCTTTTAAAATGTAGTTAAAAAGCAAGAAAGGG
>MU108388.1:0-28147 GCA_012274485.2 Sinapis alba
TTATGTATTTTAATGACTTTAATTAATGAGTCTGACATTAGAAACTGTTAGATAGGTTCATAATTAAATGACTACTCAGACGATTCACATTAACATTGCTATCGTATATTTAGGTACCAATAATGCTAAATATATACAACTCTGTCAAGCAAAAGATTTAATCAGTTTTGACTATTATTAAGCTAATATTCACCGAAAAAATTGTTGAATCCAAGGGAGTGAGAGTACCTCGTGTCCACTAGTGCCAAGGGCATCAGGCTTTTCTGTCCGTCGATCAAGTTCAATACTACGTCGCTTTTTGCCAAAGTCAAACAAAGACTTGGCTCTGAGAACATCGTTCAGTGTGTTGCGTCGTATGGGAACAGTTCCCTTGGGGCACCTCGTGCCATTCACGTGCCACATTTGCCATGCACTTTCCAGTACATTGGCTGCTTCTTTAACATCATCGCTTCTCTCTTTTCCCATCATCTCCGGCATTCTCGTCGGTGCTTTCTGCATTATTAATCATAATTAAGCTCTCACTAAAAAGATAGATTTACTATCATCAAACGACTTAATTTGTAGTACAATAGTATAAAAACTAATTATATATACTAATATACACAGAATACTATTACAAAAAAAGCAATATGCTAATATAACTTGTCACTTCAAATTCATCAACATAATATTTTAAGTTTAAAAGCATCATTTTAAGTGTTCTACGTACACATTTTCATGATTTTTTCTAATTTGATTTCACCTAAAACAGAAAATGTTAAATTTATTCCATCTAAACTTATAACTGGTATTTTTAATGTTTGTGATAAATATGATACAGTAATTTTGCTAATTGTTATAATTCCCGCACAGTATGTTTGAGCTATATTAAAAATAAATAAATGTTTGTTTAATACTACACATGAGTTTGGAGAGTGATTATGCAATATACATATATTAATTGAATAAAAAGAAAAGTTGCGTGGTCAGAGTTACCTGAATCTTGTGATGCTTTAAGAGTGGATGATCCAAAGCTGGCTGCTTTCTTTTTGGTACACAATCTATTACATCACCATCTGGACTCTGTAAATTATTATTTATAACAACAAATGAAGTAAATATTTCAGATATAAATTATACAAACCAACAAATGCATTTGAATATGTTAGAAAAAAAAACAAATGCATTTCAAACATGTACACAAATATATAACCTGGATGGTGAACACAGGAGGCTTGTTGATCTTGTTCAAGTGCTTTTGGATTCTCTCAGCTCTCAAGCTACTGACTTGTCTAAGTGGTTTGGTGTAGTTAACGGCTGAGACATGTGTAAACTTCTGACTTCGAACGAGAACCAAAAAAATAAGGAAGATTAGAAATAGACTTCTCTTGTTGGATGCAAGAACAAGAACCTCCATTGATCGAACTTTTAAGCTTTTTCTTGTATGTATCACATTCAGTGTCCAATGAGCGAGAAAATAAAGAAATGGGAAACTGAATAGAAGGACAGACTCTTATAGGGTTAAAATGGAAACATATTTTTAAAGAATTACAATAGCGAGTCCAAAATATATAAATGTAAACTATGTATATAAATGTGTGTGTGTGTTATAAATGAGGAAGAAGAGAAGTGGGTGAAGAGATATTATGAAGTGTAAATATGGAAATGGAAGAGAAGAAGCAGAAGCAATGAGGTTTTCGAGAAGAAGATCAAATCAAGATTCATCATTGCCCTACATCGATCGGTTTCATATTTATATACACACAGATTTACTTGTTGTATTTTCTTTCTTTATAACAAAAAAGAAACGAAAAAAGGAGAAAATATTCATTTTATACATGTGTTTGAGAGAGCGTAAAGCAATACTATTGATTAAAATAAAGTTAAGAGAAATAAATGAAAGAGAAGCAAAAGGAGAACTATAAATACAATAGAGAGACCTACCCAACTAACTAAACCTTTCTTCCCTTTCATGACACTCCTTCAATGTTTTCATCTGTCACTCTTTTTTTTTTTTTTCTCCTTTTCTATTATATATTTTTATTGAACAAGATACATTACATCCAAACATATTATAGTTATACATCTTGTGGCATTGTATTTGTACGACTGTGAAAAATCGACTGATATGACTTTGATACAAGTATGTTGTTTAATCTAGTTTAAACATATTGATTTGTATAACTTTTTGACAAGTTAAGTTCAAAAAAAAAAAACTTTAATAAGTTAGACAATGATAAATTTCCACTATTATTGAATTGTTCAACTTGTCTACTCAGACATTAACTAATAACCAAAACTGATCACCTATTTAACATGAACGAATTTGTTTTGGTTTAGTTTAGTTTGGAACTACGAATACCAGCGAGTCAAAGTAGCAAAATGTTTTAATATGGTCCGAGCACCTTCCTTTCATAGTAATACTAATTATCTCTATATATAAAAAAACTAGTAGTGCTTTATGAAATCTGGTTATGTGTCCAATATTAAATTGTACAGATATTATGTTTAAGAAAATTCTGCTTAATAATCATAAATAAAATATCATTAGATTGCTTCTGTTACAAAGATCCAGTAAGTAAAGTTCTAGTGGATATGCAGGAGGTAGATAAAAACTAATCACATGATTACAATAATATTAATCTAATCATTTTTTTCAAAAAAAGAAATAATAATTTAATCATCAGTTTATATATCTTTGCTTGAGGGTCTCTCAATCAATCCAGGTTTTTAAGCGTACATCATCTAAATTTGGTGCTTTATCCCACGTGGCATCTTTTAAGTGCGTACCTATACACCTACGTTTACTAAATATAATTATGTTGTGTATAATCCTATAAGATATACACTCTGAATGCGATGTCTGAACCAATTCAAACAGATGAATTATGAACATACCAACTGAAATTAAAAGTTTTAATCGATCAGAATTTTGTCATTATGTTTATTTAAACTAATACCCTTTACATTCCAAAACAAACACTGTGTTAGTAAATCGTTATACAGTATAGTAATTTATGTAAAAGGTGGAACCGTGGAATTCAATCTAATATATAAATAGAGAAGTCAGAATGGTTTTATTATAGTGGTCCTAAGTCCTAACACCTAACATTTATAGATAGCTCAGCTGGGTCAATATATCCAGTTCGAGTTTAATCCCATTTAGTTAAAATACGTATATATATGTATCAAAGTCAACTTGATATACTATTTAACATACATCTTAATTGCTTACATAAACTTAATTACTTTATTAAGCTGCTGAAAATAGGAATGGGTGGCTCTCAAACTCTCTCTCTCTCTCTCACACACACATATATATAAAAATAAATGTTGAATGACAGAAAATAGCAAACAATATATTGGATATAAATTGCAAAGAGAAAGGTTGTTGGATTAGATAAGATAAACAAGAATAAGGCAAATATAAATATTCATCCGATGGTCAAGATGAACAAAATAAGTTATTATAACGTATCTGTCTTTCGGACTCTGCTCAACTCCCAACTTTAGATGCTTCCGGTTCGTAAACTAGTTGAATGTATAATTAGTGAGATTTCATAAAATAAAGCATTATGTAACACTTATGAACCGTAAAACTAAGTCACCAGATTCTGGTTATACTTTTTGTTACGTAGAACTTCAACACTACTACTTAATTAGTTTTAATCTGTATGTAAATAAGTATAATTTCTAGACTATATGTACTTTATAGATAAAACTTCAACTAGATCGAATATTATAGATAAAACTTCAACTAGACCGAAATATTATACAAATTATGCATTAGCTGTTTTAACTTCAAAAAAAAAATTACCAAAAAAAATTCAATTTTTGGGGGGTTTATTTGTGAAATAGCCAAAAAAGGGAAATTGGTTTTGTATAGAGAAGTAGAGAGAGATAGGAAGAGAAGAGGTGAGGGAGTGTTATTTTGATTAGTGAGTGAATTTTGGTTTTTGTGGTGTTATGCCATGCAATTTCTCATAAATTTTGGTGTAATCAAGTAATATAATGACCACCTCGCCTAATAATAATGTGTCAACAAACACATTACAAGGAAAATGGACTTCCAAACGTTGGGCCAAAAACAATCACTGGGACCAAAACAAATAAACACTAACCAAAGCAATGAACTTATTTGGAGCCCAAATAATACTCATATATAGACATCTAGATTCACATGCTATAGCTTGATCATTCTGCAACTAAGCGGATCAAGAAACAAATAAGAATACTCGTTGCTAACATTTTTTCTCATTTTTAATTAGATTGAACTGATCTCAAATTTCAAACAAAAGCTTATGCTATTTATTCACTAATGTAGAAATAGTTGTAGTATTTTTGATAATTCTTTCTAAATACTAAATAATATATGTTTTTATTCAAGTAACTAAAAAGTCCAGATGACGTATTTTATCAACTTCTTAAAATGATTAATTTTAGTTTAGATTGGCCACGTTAAAACTGATTTTTTTAGACGATTGAAGCAGAGTACATTCATAATTTAATATAGTGTACTGGCTAGTTTTATACGCTTTATGTCCTTTGCTAAATTATTACTTCTTCTGTTTTAATTTAATAATATTTTTTCGTTTCAAAATAAATATTAATTTTACTTTTAATATAATATTTATTAATTTTATATGTATTTTATTTTTATTAGTTAAAATATAATTAGATATATAATAAATAATTTTTTATATAAATAATATATAAAAATAAATATTTTTTTAATTTGTGTGAATAAATTAAAGAATGAAGGAAATATACGTTGTGATATCATCTTATTTTTCATGTAAGATATTCAAGAAATTAATATCATGAATTCAAATCAATCCATGTGAGTTCAATATCCTAATATTTTTTTAATGTAGAATTATTTCTGAACTTTAAGGTTCCCGTTTGCATGTTAGTTTATCAGTTCCAATAAGTAGGGGAATAGAAAAAAACAAGTGTCGCACTTCCAACGATGTAAGAGTGACACTCACCCCCACACTTACGTCATAGGCTCTTAGAGCATGCCCATTAGAAGTTTTTAATGAGAGATTCTTAGCGGAAGTTAAAAATCGATTCTTAACTTAAAAAAAAAGTTAAGAACCGGTTCTTAAATTAAAAATTAGTTTTTAATTTTTTCTTTATTAAAGTTAAAAACCGGTTCTTAACTTCTGATAAGAATTCCTTCCTAAGAAATGGAGATGGTCTTACTATCTCACAAAGTGTTCTTTTTCCCCCGGTACCCATCACATTAATACTAGTTCTTCCTCATGCATTTTAAGAAGTCCATGACAGATTTGTAGTAAGTATACAATGAGATTTATATTTACAATTAACACAATGACCGATTTCTCTACAATTTTGTTACGGGAGTTGGTAACTCAACCGATTCAATGCTTAGTTTATATAGAAAGTCAGATCGTTTTTAACTCTAACACCAACTACAAACATAAGACTGCATGTTTTAACATCCTAAGTCAAAGAAACTACAAAACCTTAAGAGTTCATGATTTCAAGAGGCAAATAAAACCTAATGTTTTCTTTTAACTTTTTTTTAATTAATATACAGTATAAGTTAATAGATTTTTCTGCAAAAGGTCAGATTGAAAAAATTATAATTTAAACTGTAACCCAACGTGTATTGCCCGTTATACAATCCCTATGTAAGCCAAAATAGAATAAATGTTCTCTCATCATCAACATGTAAAGTAAAATCTAGGCAGAAATCAACTTTTAAAAACTATTAGAGAATGTTTACCTCATTTTATTTTCACTATAAATAAATTTAGAGTAAAAATATTTCAGTTTTTTAATTCTATTTTTTACATAGAATATAGTGAAAAGTATGTTAATTCTCTCTATATATTAACTTTTTATATTTTATACATCATTCTATTTTTTACTTTAAAATAGAATATCATTAGAGTACAACTTAACTCTATTATGGAATTATTCTATTATTTTTTAAAAAAACAAATAATTCATCGGAAATGGTCCTTCAAATATATAAGAAATCGATGTTTTGCTTTTGTTCAACAAGGGAAATAGATGGAAGTGAATAAAAGGTTTAGTTTGCTCAAAAAAGGAAAAAGAATAAAAGGTTTAATAAGTAGTGGTACAAAATAAGGAACTTCGAGCCGAAGCACCTAGCGAATGGTTGAGCCATGTGTTCCAAGTCGTTTGCCATGACGTCCACCATCTTGACACGTCGTATACAAGTATGACATCTTCCATTTTCGCGTGTACGTAGATATTCTCTCCTGATTTTTTTTGTTATTTCTTAAATTTATGTTATACATATCTAGAAACTTGAAGAACCTGTTTGAAACATAAACGGCGAAACTTATAACCTAAGTAAAACCAGAACCAAAATCCCAGAATCGTAACGGAAATATGAAGAATATAATCATATATATGTGCTTTTGTCATCACTCGGATATTCAAATGTAATCATTTATCTTATCACTACAAATTGTTAATTATATGAAAAATATGAGAATGGAAGTAAATTATATTATTATATATAATGGTCTGATACATTATACTATACTATATATTTCTTAGGTTCCAAGAAAATTCATATTTTCTAAAAATTGTTTTAAAATAATATTTTTTTTACATTTTTAGTATATTAATTAATGGTGAACTGCATACTTTATAAAATATAATTGTGTGTACTAAAATTTATGGGTTAATAATTATTAAAATTAGTTGATCAGAAAATAATATATTGATAATAAAAAGTTTATATATTTTTAAAAAGTGTGAAAATTTTAAAATATGAGTATCATTTATCATATCACTACAAATTGCTAAATATATGAAAAGTCTGAGAAATGGAAGTCAATTATATTATTATATAGTGGTCTGATACATTATACTATGTTATATAACTCGTGAGTCATAATCAAAAACAGTGGTCGGGGTCGCTTTCGTGTAACACAGAGACATCAAATAAACAAAACTAGATTCCTTAGTATACATACACACACGTAGATACTCATACACATGCCACGTAAGAATACGTATACTCATGACGTTTCCATGAATATATATAAACCTACATACGCTTCTTAACAAAAAAATAAATAAACATACGCTTCAGATTTCATACTCATTACCAATTTAGTTATAGTTTGAAACTACTAATAATAAAAAAATCCTCAAAGAACACACCACCATGGAAGAAGAGCAACCTCCGGCCAAGAAACGAAACATGGGACGATCTAGAAAAGGTTGCATGAAAGGCAAAGGTGGTCCAGAGAACGCTACGTGCACTTTCCGTGGAGTTAGGCAACGGACTTGGGGTAAATGGGTTGCTGAGATCCGTGAGCCTAACCGGGGCACCCGTCTCTGGCTCGGCACTTTCAATACCTCAGTTGAAGCCGCCATGGCTTACGATGAAGCCGCTAAGAAACTGTATGGACACGAGGCTAAACTCAACTTGTTGCACCCACAACAACAACAACAACAACAAAAGCAAGGAGTTAATAGGAACTTGTCTTTTTCTGACCATAGGTCGGGTTCTTGGCCTTGTAAGCTCGACACGGTTCGTGGGTTGGAGCTTGGTCTTGGTACGTCAAATGGGTCACGCGGTTCGTGGTCGGGAGGTTTTAGTTTTCTACAAGAAGATGATCATCATCGTAATTCTAACCAATACTTATCTTCAAGTGGGTCGATTCTTTCTTGGTTATTACCAAAACGAAGTAGTTCACAAGATCAAGAAAGTGTTAATGCTGCGAGTGGTAGTGGCGGCCAGACGTTTTCGACGAAGTTGAAACCTCAGAACTTGATGGTGACTCCTTCGGATTATGGATCACCAAATGGAGTTTGGTCTAGGTTTCTTGTGGGGCAAGAAAATAAGATTGAATATGACTTGTCATCATCATCTTGTGGCTCGTCGGACAATAAGGAGAGTGTGTCGATTCCTAGTGGTGGTGGTGGAGAAGGGTTGCATAGGCCGGAGGTGGAGGAGGAAACAGGGTATTTGGAGATGGACAATCTTTTGGAGATTGATGATTTGGGTTTGTTGATTGGCAAAAATGGAGATTTCAAGAATTTGGGTTGTGATGAGTTTCAACATGCATGGAATTGGTTCTGAGAGTGTTTTACTTATTGTGTCATTGTTATTATTTATTATAATTATCTAGGATTAAATAATTGTTACATACATCAATCGTCGTGGCTTCTTCTCTGCTAGCATTTAGTATGTGTATAAATAGGTTTGAGCATGTTTTAGAGTTCCTTAAAACGATATTATAAAAAGAAAACTAAGTTGATTCAAAATGAATGTTCTCAGTGGAACCTAACCGACTAGATGTTAACAGTGTTCTGACTGAAAAGTGAGTGGATGTTACCTCTTCTAAATCATGGTTGTATCTCTGTCTCATTATTTCATTACACAAGAATTTCTCAAAATATAAAACACGGATTGATTCCGCAAATCCTCACAACAGTTATGTTTTTGAGCTCACAAACTTTAAACTTATCACTCAGAAGCTTCATCACATGAGCTATCATCACCATCCACATCATTACCATCATTGGATAAAACTTCTCCAGCATGTTCACAACCAGTTTCTTCCACTATAACCAAAGGCAATTTCAGAGGTTCCTCTGGCGACTCCTTGAAGAATGAATTCATTACCATGAAGCGGAAGACCTGTAACAACTGGATCTTGTCTCTCTTTATGTCAGCGCTTAGGAGCTTCTCAAGCAGTGTAGGTGTTCTCGTCGTAATGGAAGATTCTTCAGATGAATTGTTGTCTTGGAACTTCCGTCTTTTATTGAACTTGTCTTTTCCACCATGTCGTCTCTTATTATGTCTAAATTTTCCCTTTTTGCCATCCTTGTTTTGGAACCGTCCACTGTTGTCTCCATCAACTTGTTCAATGGGATTGGATAAATAATGCGAAGGAACTTCTGCTACTTCAACACCTAACTCACGCTGCTTTGCTAAAACTTCTCGAAGTTGCTGCAATGCAAAAGATGAAAAGTATAAGCAACAAAGAATATGCTAATTAACAAGTATTTATACATTTTAGCCATTACTAAACATTGTGTCTAAGATGTGAAAAAACAAGGGAAGACCATAAAAAAGGTACCTGACGACGCAGTTTTGCTTCATCGTCAAGGCTGCAGTTTGCATCATTTTTCTTTACTTTCTGCAAAAATAGCCAACTTAGCATTCAATATTTCCCTCAAGAGAGTGAGTTTCAACGAATCAAAGTCGGTGAGAGAAGGATGGCTACACTAACCTTTTCAACGTTGAGGTTCGTTGGAAAATTCTTACGCCGAGCTTGACGCCATTGCTGAATTTCTTTTGGAGTATAGTTTGGAATGTATGGTCTTCTCATTGACAAAAACCAAACAAAAGAATAATATTAGAGACTGGACCCATGACCTGACATCAACTTGAACAGAAATAATTACAACGGATCTATTCCAGATGGTAATCCTAATCAATAGGAAGAGTTATGGATCACAATACTTTATGAGCGTGGATGCTGGAAATCAAATGGTTTATGAACCAAAGGAGATACAATGAACCAAAAAGTAAAGTGCTACGATACTGAGACCTGACTATACCTTTTCTTTTCCTTAGCTATGTCACTAGCATCAGATCCATCAAGCCCAGTTGCCATCTTATTATAGTCTCCTGCAATTAAAGTCAGAAATAGAGAGATCAAAAACAAAATCTAAAGGAAACACCTTCAACATTCTCGACTAAACAAAATCATAATGCTAACTTTATCAGCTAATACTCAAGCGGTAGGGATAACACCAGTGGTTGCCCTAGTAAAAGTTGACATCTCCAAGGGCACGGAGTAATATCATATTATCATTTTGACCAAAGTTCTTACAATTTTTCAAAACAGAGATGTTATTTCGGTGGAGAAGGACTAACCTTTTCCCTTATGACCCTTGTTAAACCCAAACTTTTTCTTTGCATTGCCTCCTTGATACGACTGAGATCTGTGGCATCTACAACAACTCAGAAAACATATAGGTAACAAATAGTTAAAACGCGAGAAAGTAGTAGGAACTTACCCTTGACCAGGGCCTTTGAACCTCTGTTGTTTTGTAAATTTATTATGAAAATCATTCCCATTCGAATTGGAACCATTGGTGTTGCTGACGTTTCCTACGGACTGCACCTGCGGGAAGCTCAAGTTAAACTAAAAAGAACAACACTTTTCAAGAGTGGTGAAACAGCGAGCAACGAAATAACAAGTATCATCACCTGTGGTCTTGGCTCTGAGAAACCTGGAGGCCCCGACTGGTGATTCTGAAGTTGAGGTCGAGCAGGACGATATGGAGGGGGGTTAAATGAATTAATCTGTGGCTGAGAAGGCTGGAAAACATTAGGCTGCATTGAGTGACCACCCATAAAATTGTTATTAGCAGCAGCAAACTGAAGACTCCCCAGGAGGTTTGGAAGCAGCTGGTTGATAGGGTTGGGGAAACCAAACTGGTGAAGCTGTTGTTGTTGTGGTTGAGGCATGTTGTTAAAGAACTGGGGATGCATTGGCATGTTGGTCTGCATATTGTTCATGTGACCCATCATCATTGGATTACCCATCGTCATCATCTGTGGATTCATCATCCCTGGGTTCTGATATCCATTATGTTGGTAGGGATTAGGATACCCATTGTTCTGCAGAGACAAAGCCAATACAAAAGATAGGATATCAATACCAAAGTTCTTTACTTTTGAGGTAAAAATTATGTTTTGATGTAATGAAAGAGACAGAGAGATACCTGTTGTTGCGGTCGCTGCGGGCGAGGTCGCATCCTCCGTCGTTAACGATTTCGCTCTGCTAGGGTTTAGGGTTTTAGGTCAGCTTAAATCTCTGCGAAGTGCAAAAAAAAATCGAGACGATGGGCACGTAAGAACAGGTACAATCATGTCGAAATCGAATCGAGACGATAATTGGTGGAATAAAGTGATTACCTTTGAATCGCGTGGATTTCGTCGGCGGTGGAGCTATGCTGAGCACACGACTCTGTTCTAGTGAAACGAGAAGAAGAAGAAACCTAAATGCTCAGGCTTTATTTTTTTTTTAAAGTATTGCTAATAAATATTTGGACCGTGAATCAACCGGTACGAACCGGTTATGCGCTAGAAGACGGGGCACGTTGACCCGTAGTCAAACTGATGGTAAGATTGGCTATTGGTCTGGAATATATCCATGACATTAAATGGGCATTAAACTGATTAATTTGGGTCAGAGTGTTGGACCACTTGGGCCTTCATATACCAAATCTAAACCAATTACATATAACTAACTATATGAAATCATAACATTTCAATTGAAGTGGTTTAATGTTTATTTTTTCCTAAATCACAAGCTATTATTCTAAACCATAATTTGAACCCGTAATCCTAAACCTAAGAAAATATTATTTTTAGAGTATATTTTTTTGAACACTTCCTAAAATATATGTCAAAAAGAGAATTTAGTTTGGTAAAAATCTTTGAGAACATATAAGTAAAATAGATACTTCCTCTTTTCGTTTCAAAATAATGTATATCCTAAACTTTTGATAATAAAAACATTGTTTTTTGTGTTTAGTTATTTCCTATGATTTTTATTCAATCAAAATTCAGTAAACACAATTAATATTTTTGAAATTTATAATTTTCTATTATTACATATATTAAAAATATAATATTTGGATTTTTTTGAAACAATTTTTTTTTTAAATATGAATCATTTTAAAACGAAGAGTATTAAATTAACAAAATTGAAAACTCTGACCACTTATTTAAGGTAATGAAACTATGGGGAAAGATGAAACTACCAAAATGGCCCTTAAAAAGCTGTTCTACAAGGACACAAACCTTCCGACCCGAGAAGAAGTATAAGGTTAAATCTCAGTAATTTAGAAGAAACTTTGAAACAAAAAAAAATCATCCATCCAAAGAGATTGAATAGAAGGAATCTGAGGTCTAAGCGCAGCGAGATTGATCTGACGAGTATGAATATGAATATGGAAGAGACGGCGACTGTGTGGTCTCTGCTCAAGTCGGATCTCCGGCCTATCGAAGACGTTGTGGCGGAATTCAACTCCAAGTTCCCACGCGATCGTCACTTCACTGCCTGCAACTCTCTTTCCCTCCTCTTACAGGCACGTGCTCTCTCGCCTCTGTTCTTCCTCTTCCTTTCAACTTCCTTCCGTTGCTCACCTCCGTGTTCTTGATTTTGTGATGGTAGCGAGATTTGGGGTTTTTTTTATTCGAATCTAGGGTTTCATGTTAATTATGTGGCTACAGGCTTAGATATTGGATTTGGTACTAATCGAAAATGGGGTTTCGGTTCAATTTTTCAGGATCTGATGTTGCTCCGGAGTACTGATCGTTTAATTGCGTTTGCTATCATCTACCAGTGTTATTCTTCCAAGAAACCATCTGGAAACCCGTTCGTATCTGATTTGATGAATGTAAGCAGTTTTCATCGCGAAGTTTACTATGTTATATGCACAACTTGTAGAAGAAATGCAATTTTTGTTTGCCTGCTCGGTTGATGTGTATGGCCTTTTTTATATTTAGGCAAATATGTTCTGCATCATGTGGTCTTCTCCTGTCCTGTGAAAGAATAACGATATCTATTGCCTGTTGTAGGCTGCTTGTAGTGAGCAAGTGGAAAAGCATGAGAGAGCGTTTATTCTCCACCTGTTACAATGGAAGAACTACAACAACGCTAAAGAGGTAGGATATAGCTGTTTGCCGAATTCAATGTAAACTTAAAATTTGTGCTCTTGTTTTTCTGAAGCATGTTATGTACTCAATGGTTCGTGTTTCATAATGGTCTTGTGGACCAACAATGTCCATATCTATAATGTTTAGTTGAAATATCTCTCAACATTGATTATATATGGTTTAGAACTATGATTTCCCGAGATATTATGCAATCTATAAGACTGTTGTTTTCCTTGGTGGAAAATTGTATGATTGGTTCAGTTATCTTTTTCATAAATCAAATCCATTACTTCAGTAAGGCATACTCTAAGCCTTCTTTTGGTTTGGATATTATTTTAAGGTTCTAATTTGTATAATTGATCAACTAAAATAATGGTGGTTTACTCTCTTGCAGATTCTCAAACTGTCAGCTGTTGATTATATCAAATCGTTTGATCCTTCAACTCATGTAAGAGCCGTTGACGAATAGACATCTTTTGTTCTAATTATATCTCTGTTTCATCTTATCTTCTTCGTAACTGTTCCTTTATCATTCCTAACACTACTTGGAGAACGTTTAGAGGAAATTTTCTTCTTAGTGATTTAGTATGGTGTCTTGCTGTCAGGATTTTCCGGAGCTTGGAGAGCTGCAACGAGAGTATGGCGACAAAGCTGGTTCTGGACCATCTAGTCACATATTTGCGGACAATGCCCTCAAAAAGCTATTGCATGATCCTGATGTTCCTCGTGGGTGCGATCCTAACTCTCCAGAGTACGTAACCTATGAGTTCATGGGCTTCCATTTCTTTCTAACTGCTATATTGATTTGAGTCTTTATCTATTTCGGACAAGCTTCCACTTTTCCACTCTACCTAATTTTCTGTGTTATATCATCATGTGCCAGTTTTGAGTTGATTTTATGGATGATCGTTGAGTCAAATAATCTTGTAGGTTTGATGTGCAACCTGGTGGGAATCCCAAAATTGGATGTGGTGACAGAGATGAGGCCGTAACAGGAATATTGGGAAGTTTGACAACGGGGGGATTAGCTCCTAGGTGGATTCGTCCATGCCCTCCGAGGTACCCAGTTCATCAGAGCGAGGTAGGGTTAAGATTAACCCAATTGTTTAACCGGTTTATTAAATTATCCAACTGACCCTTACTGGTTTAACTTCTTACAGTTGATTTGGATTGATCCTGATAACAAGCATGAGCTTATTTGGGACGATAAAATGTGTGCTGACACTAGCAGAGGCGCAACAGTTAGGGACTTACTTGTTAAGGGTTTGAAGGTGACACTTTCACCTGCGGAGCAAGAGGTGTGTGTTGATCTCTAATTCTTCATATGTACGTAGTCATACAAGTAGTGTCCTGCTCGAAAGAATAATATTATTGCTTATCTTTTTTTTCTGATGCTGATAAGACTTAAATATAGCAATTGGACAGTTACTATACATGCACAAATTTAAAGATTGTAAAGACAGCCATTTTAATGCAGACATACCCTAGTTCTGACTTCTGAGAGAGAAGTCGTGGTTTCACTTTATCCCTTTCTCATTGGATTATAAGATCTGCTGTCCCAGTTGGATATTAAGAGGGAACTTAAGCAGTAGAGTTTATGGAAAATAACAATGCAATAGATAAAATAGTGACTGTGATGATTTAACTGATCGGCCTTGCCCTTATATCTGTATAAATTTTGAAATTCTGGATCTTTAGAGTGAAGAAAATAACAAGTTTTTATCCATCTGTTGGACAGGACATCACGACGGCATTGGCAAATGATCCAAAGCTTGTCTATCACTGTGGAATAACTCCACGGAAGCTGCCGGTACGTGATTTAATATCTAGCGGGGTTTTTTTCTCCCTTTTTTCTCTCGTATGGTCTCTTCTATCATGTGACCTAGTTTCTTATTCTCAGCAATTAGTAGAGCACAATCCTCAAATAGCAGTTGAGATCCTCACCAAGTTGATTAACTCCCCAGAGATTGTTGAGTAAGTCATCACCTAATCAGTTTTATACATTCTTAGAGAAGGTATTTCATTTTGAAATGGGAATCTGAGAATGCTTGTGCAGCTATTTCACAGCTCTTGTAAGTATGGACATGAGCTTGCACTCGATGGAAGTTGTGAACAGGCTCACAACTGCAGTTGAGCTTCCCAAGGAATTTATTCGCATGTACATCACTAATTGCATATCGTCTTGTGAGAACGCCAAGGTATTAAAAAAAAGCTTTCATTAGTTTTTTCTTAGATATTTAAAGCAAAGCTTTCTATGCAGCTATAACATCATCCTTTGATTATGTGTTAAATACTCTCGTGCTCATGACTTCTTGTATTTGTTGGTTTACTATTTGTATTTTTCTTGTATATGGTTGTTTGTTTTATATAGTAATATATTGTTTTCGATGTGTAGCAGCAAGACAAGTACATGCAGAATAGGCTTGTTCGACTTGTTTGCGTCTTCTTGCAAAGTTTAATTCGTAACAACATCATCGACGGTATGTATTCTCTCTGTAACCATTCTCATCAAATTTCTTACTTTGCTTTGCCAATAACACAGACATTCGCAAGAGAAAAATATATAGTCTACCATTATGCTTTAGAAACCTAGGTAATGTGTTTCAAATGAAATAAATCTGCTTATCTGTTCTTCTTTGTATATGGAAACAGTGAAGGATCTATTCATAGAAGTTCAAGCTTTCTGCATTGACTTTTCACGGATTCGTGAAGCAGCTGGTCTCTTCAGGCTCTTGAAAACATTGGAATGATTCATGGACTCTTTCTTCTTATTCTCACCATCTTCGCTTCCTTTTGATTTCTATTTTCTTTCTTTTGTAGCTAACATTTTTTAAAAATCGAAAACAACTCTCGTTTATTAGATTTTATGTTCTTTTTTTCTGAGCAAAAGATTTTTATGTTCTTAATTTATGTTTTTGCCAAAAGATTTTTGGTGAGACTATGAAGTCTCAGGAGACTGGCATGCCCTTTCCGTAGGCTACACCAACACGTGATATCTCACTGGTTCTGGCCCTGGTTGGAGATTAACCAGAGATCTAGTTACATTTATATCATGCTACAAAGTAACATGTCGACTTATCTTGTGTCCAATACGTAAACTTCGTGTTTGATTTTATGTTTTCAAAAAAAAAAAAACTACATAAACTTCTCTTAGCTGAACTTTCCAACTGTTCTATCTGCATAACCAACGTTAACCAAGATGGAGTATGTTCTCTTATCAGGTTTGAGACCTTTCCTTATCATTCAAGGCGTAAGGTTCGCAAAGGTTCGAGAGTTGTGAAAGCTCTGAAAACGGTAGTTGTGATAGAAAAGAGGTTTCCTCTGCTATATCACCGGAGGAGTAACATTTCTCACCGGTAAAATATCACTCCAGTGAGATTAGCCGAGAGAAAAGAGTAACTGATGAGTGACGTGGAATTTATTTTATTTTATTTAGTTATATGTAAAACGCAGCGTTTTAGCGGAAGCCCTAGGATTTTTTTATATAGTACTATATATAACCACAAGTTTATGCGAGTTTGTTTTTAGAGGCAGACAAACCCTAACCATGGCGACCAAACCAGCTGCTGAATCTGTGCAATGCTTTGGTAGGAAGAAGACAGCAGTGGCTGTGACCCACTGCAAACGCGGGTGTGGTCTGATCAAGCTCAACGGTTGCCCAATCGAGCTATTCCAGCCCGAGATTCTCCGATTCAAGATCTTCGAGCCTGTCCTTCTCCTCGGAAAGCACCGTTACGCAGGTGTGGACATGAGGATCCGTGTCAACGGTGGTGGTCACACTTCCCAAGTCTACGCGATTCGTCAGAGTATAGCCAAGGCGCTTGTTGCTTTCTACCAGAAGTATGTTGATGAGCAGTCGAAGAAGGAGATCAAGGATATCTTGATAAGGTATGATAGGACTCTGCTTGTGGCGGATCCGAGGAGGTGCGAGCCGAAGAAGTTTGGTGGTCGTGGTGCTCGTTCTCGTTTCCAGAAGAGTTACCGTTAAAAAAGCTTTGGTTTTGTTTTGTTTCGTTTCGATCATTGCAAGGTTTGTTTTTTTTTGGGAGTGATGAGTATGTTGGAGTTGTGAGACTTTTAGATTATCATTTTCAGTTCTTATGCTTATTTGGATTATGTTGGACGGTGTTTACCTGTTTGCTATCAGAAAGTTTTAATATTTTGTTCTCTCGTCTTGAAATGCATTTGCGCTAGGAATGCTTGGGCTTGTTGTTGAGATTAGATGTTTGTGGCTTGTTGATATGACTTAAGGTATAATAATTGATCGAACATCTGAAACCGGTGATTTTGTCTGTAAAAATTGGGTGCTAGTTTATATCCACCCGTGGTTGATATCATTTAACATTTTAAGTAGAGTCAGTAGAGAACTTTTTGGTGGCAGTCTCTGTCATGTAATTGTCAGGTTTTGGTTGATGTTTGGTTCATGCCAGATGCAACAAAACAATGTGATCTCTCTGTTCTTTTTAACTACGATTATGATTTTGTGATTCTAATTTCTGAAAGGTTTAGTCTTTTCCTGTGTCTTCTTTCTTTTCTTGGCTTCTGTAAACATAAGTTTTCTGAACCAAAGTTGCCATCGTCGGTCTTGTTTCAGTCGAATTGGTTTGTGTGCTTTAGGGAGCATGCTTGCCTTCATCCCCCTCTTTAAGGCACTTGGAACTCCGACAATTAAAGAAATTTCTTCAAATAAAACTGTTGACACTATGTAAAAGACTGTTAAACTGTCGACACTATGTAAAAGACTGTTAAACTGTTGACACTATGTAAAAGACTGTTAATTAATGATGCTTTCTTTGTGTTTCCACGACTAAGTCAAAACTTGTCTGTAGATGCAAACAGATGCGACAAAGTCAAGCGTGTCTCAGAGTCGGGACCCAAATAAGAACTGTAACCTACCTCTCCAAACAAAAATTTACCATTCCAACCAGACAATTAAGATCTCATCTTTGTCATTGCAGTCTTGCCGTTGTAGACATCATGTGTTCCCAAGCTAAAATAGCCGGCTTAGTCTTCTCAAAACTGGTTTATAGTTCTGATTCCATTAATCAAAATATCCAAACTAGTTCGTTGGACCAAGCAGGAATGACGTGACGGAATCTATATAAAAGGGAATAACTGAATAATAATAACAAACTCATTTCCCTTGCTTTTCTTGCTTGTTTTCTCCAATTCTCGAGTTTCTTGATCTGTTCTGTTCAGTACCAATGATCAGTTCAGTATCTTGAGGAATCCAAGTTGTTTAAAGACTTGCGAGGTCGCTCTAGCTATGGTCGCTTGCATGTGCTGCTTGAGAAGAACGGGTGACAGAAACAGAGAAAGTAGTAGAGTGAAAGTGTTAGAGGAAGAGGAGAATAAATACGAGACATTTACGAAGCTTGCTACGCAAGGAACAGAAGGTGTTTAAAGTGGCTCAAGGACTCGGTACTTGGTGAATAAAGGATATGAACTAACCACCAAAATAAGGTCTTGTTGATACATTTTTTTAAAAAAATGTTTTTGATACATTGATACATAATAATATACTGATCCAAATTTTGGTTGCGAATAGAATGATAGAAAGAAAAGTTGTATAGGTTTTTGTGAAAATGAAAAAGTGCCTAAAGAGATGGTGTGGTGGAATGTTGGTGAATACAGTGAATTGTTTGCCCAAATAATTATTAAATTTGGCCATTAGCATACTTTATTTAATACTACATTAAAGAATTTGCTTTAACCAAAAGAAATAATTTAATGGCAAAATCTGGATTTTTTTCTAAACCACCACAAGAATCTAATAGATGTAATTTAATTCGCTTTTTTTAAAAAAAAAGAATGGATGACGTGGCAATCTATATACGCTTACGTAATGAAAACAAAAGAGATTAATTAATCAGAAAAAGAACGAGTTGTCAAAAAAAAATCAGAAAAAGGACAAGAAAACAAACACATAACTGAAAAGCTAACTGATAAAAAGATAGTTTCTTTGCTTCTCTCTCTCCCTCTCTACTGCAAACAGAAACTTCCCCAATTCTCTAGTTTCTCTTTATTCAAGACTCAATTCTCCTGCAGAGATGGCGGATTCCACAACAGCAGCAAACGCTGAAACTCTGAAGCTGGAGTTTAAGAAGATACTAACAGAGATTTTGTCTTACGGAAAAGGAGGAAGCAATGATCGCCGTGAGAGAGACGAAACTTCTAGAGTCTTGATGAAAGCAATCGACGAGGCTAATAGAATCATTAACCGTCTCAGAGAAGTTGAACCGGAAACTGATATCCTTTCTCCCTCGTTAGAAAAGGTGGATGTGCCGAAAGAGTTTAAATGTACACTCTCCAAAAAGATCATGATCGAACCCGTCATCATAGCTTCTGGGCAGGTTTGTACTTCTTCCACTTTTTTTCTAAGTAATTTTACTAATCTTTATATTTGCAAGTATAACACCTGCATGCATGCACCCTTTCTTTAACATTGCCAAGAAACTCCATATTGTGTATATATGTGTTTGTATGCGTTTAGTGTTATGTGTGCCCGTATAAGATGGGCGTTCGGATACCTGTTTGGATTCGGGTTGGGTATTTCGAGTTTTTGGATATATTGGTATAGGAGTATAGAACCTATTCGGGTATTTTTCTACACTTCGGGTCTGGTTCGGGTATTTTTATTTTTGAGTTCGGGTATGCCTTTAGTGTTATGTGTGCTCATATAACATATGGATTATATTATGTATACCAATGTGTTCATCATCTTGTGTTGTGCTAAATTAATGTTGCTTTATTGTTTTCCATTTCAGACTTATGAAAAAAGATATATCAAAGAGTGGCTGAAGCGTGAACGTACATGTCCCATAACCAACCAAGTCCTCTCTCACTTATCATTGACACCCAACTTTTTAGTCGATGAGTTGATTACACAATGGTGTCTTGTTAACAACTTTGAGCGGCCAAAATCATCGGAAGAGAGAATCACTGAGCTTTTCACTGATGGAATAGACTCATTGCTTCAGCGGATTTCATCTCCTTCCTCTGTTGAAGATCAGACACAAGCTGCTGAAGAGCTTCGCAGCCAGACCAAGAGATTCGCCAATGTCCGAACCTTCTTTGTCTCTGAACTCCCTACTTCCATCACTCGGTTGCTCAGTCCCCTCTCTGCTTTAGTTGACTCGAATCTTGAGCTTCAAGAGAATATCGTCACGACATTGTTCAACCTCTCGATCGTTGAGAAGAATAAAACAGTAATCGCTGAAAACCCTCTTGTGATCTCACTGCTTACAAGGTCTCTGAAGCAGGGGACAGCTGAGACGCGTAGAAACTCTGCAGCTACTTTGCTGTCGCTTTCAGCCATTAATTCAAATAGGGTCATCATTGGTAACTCGGAAACACTCAAGGCTCTGATAGGTTTAATCGGAGAAGGTGGTTTATTCACCACTGAGGCCGCCTCTGCTGTTTTCAACGTCTGTAGTTTTGTGGATAACCGAGAAAAAGCTGTTTCAGCGGGTTTGATTCCAGTGGTAACCACTAAGATCAAAGAAGGAAGCAATGTGGCTGAGTTGTTAGCTCTCTTGGCATTGGTTTCTACACACAACCGTGGGGTTAAAGAAATGAATGATGTAGGGTTTATCAGTGATCTGCTCAGCATCTTGAGGAAACCGAGTTGTCTAGTGACTCACGAGAACGCTGTAGTGATCGTCTTTAACATGTGTGACAGGAGGAACAGAGACAGGGCTGGGGGAATGGAAATGCTGAGAGAAGAGGAAAATCAATACGGGACGTTTACGAAGCTTGTGAAGCAAGGATCAGATCGTGCAGTGAGAAAAGCAGAAGCGATTTTGAAGTGGCTTAACCGACAAGGTACGGGTAAACAGCCGCAGAAGGGATGAAAGGAAGCACCAAACTTACTATTGATACATACATACAAAACTGATCGAAGCTAGAACAAAAAATTGTATATAATATAGTTTTCTCCGAGAAGGATAAAAGCACCTATGGAAAAAGTTGTATATAATATAGTTTCCGGTTTAGAAAGATTACAAAAGCAGGGGTTTCAAGTAACGTTCTGTTTTATTCAGTGAATGGAGTCCAAACAGATGGCAGTGGCATTACCGTAAATACAGGTCAGATGAATGGGTATTTAAGGATGTTACAATAAGCGGCGGCTAATATGGTCGGTCATAGTCTCTCTCCTATATTTAGCTGACAGCATTAATCGAGTGGACTCCAATTAACCGAAAGGAACAAAAGGATAACATGTAAAAAGCATTAAGATAATTGATAACTTTGTTTGGTTTCAAAAGATAAATTGATTACTTGTTAAAAGGTGATTATGGTGGGGTTAACAGGCCGTAGTTAAGGTATTTATTGTGGGTGTCGGTGGTAAATAAATGACCTAATGTGGGGGCTAAAATTGGAAAAGAACGAATAAGAGAAGACTCCTATAAAAAAATACTCCTAAGATCATCTTTATCCCACAATTTTATTTTTTCTGATTTTTCAAAAAAAAAATAAAAATAAACCAATCGCGAGTCGACACATGTTAGTGGGACCCGTGAACAGTATAAGAGACGGTTTTTATTTAAGAATTTTTAGAACTGTCTCTTGCACTGTTCACGGCCCCACATATCAGTGGGCCCCGCGAACAGTGCAAAAGACCCTTTTAAGAGACTTGGATAAAGATGCCCTAATGATGTAACATGGAGAATAAAAAACAATGTGTAGACTTTGTAGCAAAACCACCCTCTCGAATGACTATGACTATTGAGTCTTATCCACCGTAGATTATTCCGTGTGACAATCAGATATCCAGAAAACGATGCACGATGGGAGGCCAAGTATGATTTGTTAGTCTAAATCTAAACGCACCTACACTACGACTTTTTTTTCCTGAGAAATGAAGTATAAAAATGGTCAATTATCTTTTCGAAACCGTTTTTCCTTTTTTGTCCTAAATACATTGCATGATCAAATAAACATGAATCTATATACAGTTTTAAATTCATTTTTTTAGTACGAATGAGCAGGCTATGTTGGATATACAAATAAAGTAACAGTAGGATATGCTTATATATAAATGGGTCACGGGAGAATCAAATTTCAAAAGTGGCATGAGTGATATTTGACTCCAATGGACAACGTTATAGTGGCGTTGGTTAGGCCATCTGCTAATGACTTTTGTTTACTTTCATTATAATGGGTTGATGTGCTATGTTACTAGTCTGTTTTTGGACGTTTTTTACCTAACTTAACCCCAAGAATTCACACCTATTTATGTTTTTTTTTAAGTCAAATTATATAATCATTTTTACGTACTGTTACATTACATTGAATATGGGATCGATTTTTATTGGCTGCAACATTGAAAACATGAATTTCATAATTCGCGGCACTATTTCCATGTTGGAATACTCAAAAACGAATTAGCTTGATACCATATAGCATTACATATTACCAATATCACTTAAGATTATCTCAACTTCCTTCCTTCAGATAATATTATATATCACTTCATTGTTTGGTCATTGTTCATGCATTTCTCCCGTTTTTGTCAGTGACCAAATCTTGTTTCAAATATAAACCAGACTTAACCAAACAATAGAAGTAAACTCAAAGAGAATGCTATTCAACGTACAAGCAAATATCACTTTTCAGTAAATCTCTTACAAGGAAAACACACACAAAAAGAATGTTGAGAACCGACGTGACGACTAGAGAATACTTTATAAAGCAGAGATGTAACAAGAGCACACTACGAAACCGATCAATAATCCTTTATCAAGAACAAAAGGACAACTACTACGCTATTACTTTGTTCCTCTTTTTCTATAAACCATGAGTATGCTCTCTCTTTTTTCTGTCAAACCACACATATATATAACATATCATATATGTATATTAAATGAAATCAAATAACAAAATACAAATTACATTATTAAATGCATGACCCTACTTTTACTTCTCCTTGTCTTCATTCTTCCTTTTTTTAGTTCAAGATGCGCATGGAACCAAACATGCTAAAAAGCCAGACCTTCTCTTCTGCAATACCAAATTTATATTTAAAATATTAATCATAATAACTAAAAAATCTTACAAGGAATCTTTCTGTTTCATATTACTTGTGATTGTAAAAAACATTTGTTTCAAAATAAATATTGTTTTAGAGTTTCAATGCCAAATTCATTAATAAAATTTTTTATTTTATTTTTATTGGTTTAAATATGGTTAGGTGTATAGGTAATTGTGTTTTTATTTTGAAAATATACAAATCATATGTTTTCTTAATATGTATGCATAAATTTAAAACGACAAGTAATATGAAACGAATGGAGTATTAAATAAAGAACTTAGCAATATATAATATTTTAGATACCATATAATATCATGTTTTTTTTAATAAAAAAGTTGTGTGTTAGAGATGAGGATCTTAGAAGCCTTACCCTTCTTGAAGAATAGATAAGCTCAGGAGGAATCTTATAGAGATCCTCATCAACGGGCTTAGGTGGCCTCGAAGCCGGAGCAGCCACGTCGTGCTTCACTCCGGTGACGTCTACATAATACTTGTCTGTCTGTGAACTGACGTCACGCACGCGCCTTTGTGGTCCCCTCTTCTCCTTAGTCCCCGCCGTCTACGGCAAAGTCATTACACAAAACAACGCGTTATACTTTACATGATAAATCATTTATCGAGATAATTAACAATAGTCAAAAACATTTTATTAATTTAATGAACCTGTCTGGAAGGATGGAGGTGACGTGGACGGGGATGGTGAGAAGCAAGTTTTAAGGCTTCTGCAGAAGAAGAAGAAGAAGAATATGATGAAGTAGCTGTGGAAGAAGAAGAAGTAGTGATGAAGTTATGGTGGTGACGAAGCAGACCAGCTTGTCTTGCATTCTCGAAGTATTGTGTTATTGGCATCTCATTTGCGTCTTCCCAATCTCCAAACCTTGGAATCTGTCCACTCTTCTTCTTATAATTCTTATCATATCTCCCCTGTGTTGTTCCCATTTGATTTCACATAGTTAATTATTTATTAGTACTTAAATATATATCCTAATTAGTACATAAAGAATAACCAAGGTTACTTAAGAACCCCTTCATACATCAAGGAGTGAAGAATCAAGAAACCCACAAAATCGATTTAAGATTCAAGAATCAAGAACCCATAAGAAACAATGATTCAAGAATCAAGAACCATGAAGGGCCAAACACGTGACCAGGTTTGGCACTTAGCGTATATCTAAGAATGTGGACACTGAGAGAGAGACAATGTTTTATGTGAGGAAGAAACAGTATTAGATTGAGGATGAATCTACAAACCATTTGCAAACAGGAAAAGAGAACAAACTTTAAGGATGTTAAAGTAACGAACGACAGAAAGAACACAAGGGATGGAAGATTAAAGAAGATCACTTACATGAGCCATGACGATTTCTTTGTGTTTCTATCTCTCTCTCCAAACACTAACACACAAAATAAGAAAGGCTCGTCTCCAGAAAGGTTACTGTCTTTTATAGCATGAGTGGGGTATCTAGGCAAGAAAATAAATTGTCATTTTCTTCTTAATCAACAGTCAACTATGAAAGAGAGCGTTAGAGACAAAGTTTAATACTCCCTCCGTTCAAATTATGTGTCGTTCTGGAATAGATTTTTTATTTCAAAATAAGTGTCGTTTTCGGTTTTCAATGCAAAATTTATTGGTAATATTTTCTTCTTTATTTTTCTATTGGTTAATATATAGTTAGGTGTATTGGTAATAGTATTTTTATTTTGAAAATATGTAAAATTAAATGTTTTCTTAATCTGTGTGCATAAACCTAGAACGACAACTAATATAAAATGGAGGGAGTAGTTGTAGTCTTTTTTTATTAAGATATTTTCTTTTTGAATAAAAAATCTAGTGAAGGATGGATGCGTCCCTTCTAAGTTTGTTTGATTGGAAAAATCAATTGGATAGATCTTAAATTAAAGTGTTTACGTTTCCAAAAGTGTACGTGATTATAGTTTTTTACTACTGTATTAGTTTCAGCTCAATGTTCAAGATTATTGTACTATATGAAAATTTAATATACACAAGTATTTTTAAATATTTTTTTGAAAAAGTTGTAAAAGAAAAATAAACATATTAGGGTAAATATATATAGTGTATGGGGGAGGTAGGAAAAAAAAATGGAGAGAGCAAACACGTTACTCTACAGCTTTTAGTTAAGTTTCATCCGTGACACATTAATTTTTACGTTACAAGTCCATTTCAAAAACCTAACCTCCTTTGTTGACAAAGATGTCCACTTTATTAAATTTATACTGTATAAATCAATTAGCATTTCATACTCTAATATCATATGAATATGTATCTAACTATTATGTTTCTTACTATTGTGGTGATGATTGACTATTATATTGTCGGCCCTCAAGTTCACATGGAATTCCTGAATTTTTATGATGGATATAATGTTTAATTATTTGTAGCTGATATGAATACGTAGCAGTTTGATGATTCCCTATTTATTATCATCAGTTTCTAGCTTTTCATAATGTTCAATCAATGAGCCTATTGATGAGTGAAAACAGTTACGTTTTCCATTTGAGTGTGACTGATATAAATATTCATAAATAAAACATTGAAATGGGTATGAGCTATTATATAGGGTTGAATGAAGTTCTCAAGTTTTTTTTTTTTTTTGGTTAAAATTTGGATGAACTTCTCAAGTTCAGTATATTTTTGTGAAATTCAGTAATTGTATGTACCTCCTTATATTCCTTGTAATTCCCCACTTAATTTTACAAAAATGTAAATTTGAAAATTGAACACATTATTTATTGGTCCAAACTGAAAGCAGACGTTGAGTTGCAGCCCGGCCTCGTGGAGTGTTATGCGGTCAGAAATAAACAAGACTTGACTTTAGATTGTCGTTGACTAAATTGCTATTTTCCCAGTGTGAAAATTAGAAAATACAAACCTATTTAATTCATTTGTCTATTTTCCTTATGATCTCGTTAAAAACAACCTACAAGCCAATGAGCCATAATCATTGACCAAATTCACTGATCAAATTTTAAATAAATGTGGAGAACCAAAATAAAAACCCGTATTATTATTTTCATGATTTTCTTTTTAAAGAAAAGTAGGTAGAATTGTCATGTTAATCATGTTATGTACAGTATATATAATGAGGAACCATTGTGAATACTGCAGTAAAACAAAAGGGGTTAAATACTAGTCTCTTAGTATACTAGACTTTTCACCAGTAGACAACCAATGATTTAGTTAGCTTAGCTATTGCTTTCTTCCAAAACTATAACTAGCTATTGAACGAGTATATTTATACTTAACATTAATGTTTTGCAGTCAAATAAAACGCATGCTTTACAAAAAACGGTCTAAGCTATTAATTAGAGCTTCGTTAATTGAACAAACTAATGGAGATTGTTTCAGTTACCAAATCCAAATCTGAATATGGCGTTACAGTTGAAAAAGTAGTTTTTATTGTTTGTTAAATTTGCTTTTAGAAAGATGGTAGCTTATTGATCATAGAAGAAGAAAGATGGTAGTTTTTAGATGATAGAAAAAGATGGTAGCTGATGTGTCAAAAATAATAAAATATGTGGTTGGTTGGCTTAAGCTTGACGCTGACGGTGTGGAAGTTTTGGGGGTCTTTTGGGAGATTTGCAGCAGTCAAAAGTTCACATTGTAAAAGTCAAAACCTTTATTTTGGCTGCCATACTCCAACTAAATAATTATGTCAGCTGTGTGCATTATATGTCGGCTCAATATGGTTTCTTTTCTCTATACATTCATAAGTCATAATAAAAGTTGAAGCTACTACTTGATTATTTTTAAAGAAAACATTCTATAACACTAAAATGCTATACAAAAATAAAATAATGAAATCCGCAAGCGTTTTTTTTTAATCTAACACAAGCAATAATTTTTGGTACATTTGTTTTTTATGTTTTACATTTTTAATTCAATGATTTACCCATGACCGTCTTAGCATAAAGAGACGATCCAGGGCCGGTCCTCAGATTTAAGACGGCCCTCTGTTTATTACAATGTATATTGTAAAAAAGGTCTCATGTTTACTCCTTAGCTCTATTAAGTCCAAAAACGTAAAAGAATGAAAGTTAACGATCAAGCGGTAATAATGTTATCTGTTATCATTACTGGCGCCAATGTTGGATAAATGATGGAGTTGGAGTCACGATTTCAGATCATGCGCCATATATATAATCTAATAACGGAGAATGAACTCACAGGTATGTGGCATAAGATAGTATGAATCAAAAGACGTGTATATATATATACTTACCTGACTGGTCATACTCAATCCTTGTCCGACTAGAGATTGGCTACTTCTGTGGCAGACTATGATTTATGAATAGTGACGATGGACTAATGAATCGATCGCTAGATTCTCCAACACTTGCTTTCACCCTTTGCTGTAGCTATTGCTGGGCTTTTTTCTTTCGAAGTTTGAGCTACTATCTGTGTACATGGAAAATGGGCTGTTACTGGGTTATATTTTATGGGCTGGCACTATCCTTTTGGGTTCTCTTTGTGGATAATTTATTAGTATTCCTAATTTTGTAATTACAATGGTAACTTTGTTTCATATTGCAGCTGATTAATTTGTATTTTTTCTCATATTTTTAACCTTTTTCTTTACGTTAGAGGTAAAATACTAATTCAAATACTCCATCCGATTTTTACATATGACGTTTTAGAAAAAAAAAATTGTTCCAAATTGTATAACGTTTTCAATTTTGATGTAAAATTTATTAATATTTAATATTTAATGACCAATGATATTATACCTTTTATTTTATAATTAGTTGAATTGTGATTAATTAAAAAATTATATTTTTATTTAGAAAATGTAAAAAATTTAATATTTTTTAATCTATGTGTAAAATCCTAAAATACCATATATTAAAAAGCGGAGTTAGTATATAATACAATGTAAAAGTTATCTATACAACCTTGAATGATAAAACCCTCTCTGGTAAATATAAGAATATAAACTTTCAATTTTTGTTTTTTCAAAACTCACAAATAGCTGTCCTACCTGCAGTTTGGGAAATATAGATCTCTATCTATACAAAATTCAGGTAACCATAATCCCAACACTAACATGCCCAGCTCTTATCTGTTACGTGCGTGTTAGGTGAGTCACTCAAACATATCTTCCTTTCATATAAAAAGAAAGAATATCATTTTTGATTGGACTAGTAGTATATATATCAAAAAGGTATACATATATATATCCTTTTCAAAGAGGAAAAAGAAGAAAATATAACAATCTTCCTCCTGAAAGAAGAAGCAAGAGCTTCAAAAACAGAGTTGTTCTTGATTTAACTGAAAATATATTTTCTTGCTTGGGGTTTTACAAAGACAGAGTTAAGTATTTATACAACTCAGATAACTTAGACAGAACCCTAGTTCCTATTCCAGATGTCGCGATCCTGAAGACTCTTGTTCATCAAGGGCTGCAAACCGATTACCCAGC
>MU108389.1:0-28195 GCA_012274485.2 Sinapis alba
TTTGCTATAAATTGAACGTTTCGGTTCATTTGTAAGGTGCCCCTTCTCGAACAATAATATAGCTATCTCTCTTCTATAGTTGGTATATTTTCTTTTGTTATTCTTTCACATACGTAACATTTTTATAAAAGCTATACAAATGATAAATATATATATGTAAACATAATATGAAGTATAACAATATATTATAATTATAACACATGTGAGTATTTCTATTTATTTATTTTTTTGCCTTGGTCATTGTAAAATGGTCTCGCATCGTAATCTCCGTCTTTAAATACGCCAAATTATATAATTGTCGTAGTCATAAACATAATTGCTTCGTTTTTAAAACAGCATAATCCGAGTAAAATCAGATGAATAATTCATGGGAACAGCTGGATCCGAAAGGCCCGCGTGGCCCAAAGACGTAGACCATTCATCTTTCCATCTGCAAAATTCCACAGATTAGATTTATAATAAAAACGGTGAGTAGTTTAATTAATCAACCAGTGGTCCATTACATGGATAATTAGAGACATAAAATAATCAAAAACTTGCCCTAAAATGTAAACATGTCTTTATAACAGCTGTGCCACGTGTATAAACAAAACCAGTTTTCATTTTTGTCGTCACTTCAGATCATCACCATATATATGCTACATGCTACTACTAGTCGTTTAAAACAAGGAAATTCTGGATGATTTTTATCGGCCACTACAATAAAGATATAAGTCATTAAATGTTAAATTATTGAAGACAAATGAGAATATTGAATAATAAAGAAGAAGCTGGTCATAAATATATGTAAGATTCATTGAAAGTGTGGGGAAGGCATTGGCTTGGAGAGGTGGAAGTGATGGCCACAACAACAACAGCAAAAACTTTAAAGTTGGACTTTGTAAAACTTCATTTCTTTTGATATTTGGATAGAGACACACTTATTCGAGTTCCTCTTTAGATTTTAAACGTACTTTCAGAACTATGAACAAAAAAAAAAAAAAGAGTTCCTTTCTATTCGATTGGATAGAACCAAAATCCTTGGAGTATGTGTGGTATTGTGCATTCCATTATGATACAATCACAATATTGTATGTTTTAGCCCATGCATACGTATTATTGTTTTTATAAGGTTTTTCGGCTGAGCAGTTAGACGGTGATTGTCATAAGTTTAAACTATTAGGGATCTTTTTTTTTTTGAAACTTACTATTAGGGATCTTATACAACTTTTTTTTAGTTCTTCCGTTCTGTTAAGATATAAATTTTTAAGAAAAATATATTTTACAAATTTAATTTGTTTATCTTTCATACGGATTTTATTAATTAATAATAAAAATTGTAAATATTAAAAAATTAATTTTATTTTAATTATTATTGATTTTAAATTATATAAAACTAATAAATACAAAATTGATGTATTTATGATAATATTTAATATATTTTAATATGTATTAAAATATTAAATATGTCATTATTAAAAACGGATATAGAATCATATAGAATCAATATGAGCTAGTTTAACCTTTGAAAATAATAATATGAATTAAATAGATAATATACAAAATTATTATTTTTTGTTCGTATTTGGTTTCAAACAATAAGAAACTACATCGTGATTGGTGTTCAAATATGCTTGTTACTTTCTAAACATATATTGTGAGAGTAAATTTAAAATTTAAATAAAAACAGAAAATACATAATTAAATATTAATCAAGTAAAATCATTAATTTTATATAATTAAAAAGATAATATTGAGTAATTTCTAAAATTTATTTATTAATAGTGAATATATATACATAATATTTTTTAAAAAAACTCATAATACATAAAAAAATCAAATGAAAACATAAAAATAATTTATTATTATAGTATTTTAATTAGTACTGACATTAATAATAAGTAATTATAAAATATTTATGCATGCATGTGCAAGCAAAACACCTAGTTACTAATTAACAAAAATGTAATTTATAGATAAGCAATCTTATTCTATTTAGTGAGTAACAACAACAAAAACAAATTGGATAAAATTTACCCTTTTACAAAATGAAATAGAAAAATAATCTAAATTGCATTTTCTCTGTATTTAAAAGAATATTCTATAGACTGTTCATACAATAAAATTGATTAGTTGTTTTTTTACTTTTCTGTATTTTTTTTTTTAATTCTAAATTTTCAATAAAATTCCACCATTAAGTGTTTATGTTTTAACTACTATTTTTGTTTTAAAGTAGAATTAGATTTTGATCCATGCTTTTAAAGCGAGGAATAGTTTCAGTTTAAAAATCTACTTTTATTTTTAAAAATAAATAATATGTTGTTGTAAATAGTATAAATTTTCATATTTTATATTTTATATTTATTGTTAATTATTATTTGGGTTTCTAATTATATAATAAATTATTTTAATCATACTTGAGTTTGTGAATCACTTTAAATTATTGTAACCCAATTTCAATTAGTTAATTAAATGGACCGACTTGTGTTTGTTACCATTTTTTATTTATATTATTTATAAATTTGCGTTTATTACTATAGCTAAAATTATTATCATTTAGTTACCTATCCTATTTATTATAATTAAATGAATATATTACTCATCCTCAAAGTTTAAATATAATAAACTTGGACAAACTCATAATTTTGAATATTGTTAAAAATTTAAAGTTAGAGATTTCTGTAGAAAATAGAAAATAAATATTTATTAGTGTTAACGTTGTATATATGTATTTTATAAATAAATATAGTAAATGATCCTGTTAGATATGTTTTTGGCACCAACGTAAAAAAAAATTAAGCAAATTATTAAATATTTTGGAACAGAAAAAAATTATGTCATGGATATATTGATAAACTATATATAATCTCACAGTTACAAAAATAAAACTATATATAACCTATGTCATATAATTTATTTTGAATAGAAATATTCAACCTATTTAAAAACACAACCGATCGTAGTATAAAATTCTTTTTATTCACTATGGTAACAAAATCTTTTTTTGACAAGTATTTAAAAATTATTTATGTACATCACGTGCATTTATAGATTTAACAGCAATACAAATATATAATTTTTTGGTTAAAATAATTATTGTTGTTGCACAAATATAAGAATGCCATAAAATTGTAAATATAACTGAAAATTAATGGCAAAATCATTCTGTTTTAATAGTATAGATGTGTTAAATAAAAGTTAAAATTTCAATTTTTCATATACAGAAAAACTACAAAATCATTTTTAAAAATGCAAGAGAGTAATAATATATGACATTTAGTGCATTCGATAATGTAGTATTAAAGAGCTGTTTACCCTTTTTTACCAACAAATTTGCTTGTGGTATGGTAAAATGTTTTGAGATTGTAATCTTCTATTTGTCATATATACTACATAAAATCGAAATAAATTAAAAAGTTGTATGAATAGTTAATATTTACAGAAACCTAGTTCATAAAAAAATAATACAATAGTCAATGTTACATAGAACATTATTTTACTAGTTTCTAAAATCATGCTATAGATAAATTTAAATTAAAAAATCTTAAAACTTAAACCTAAAAAGTCATATTTGAATTCTTAAAATAAGTTTTAAACTTATAAATAAATGCAAGACATTCAGAATTTATTAGTTACCCAAAATAAGTGTATTATATTTCTTTATAAAATAAAACAGAATGATATTCTATTGTATTTAGTATGGTGAAACTTTTATAATTATTTGTTTATTATTTTTATAATTTTCTGATTTAAATAAATCCAGAATGTGATATAGAGACAAAATTAATATTTTCAAATGAATTTCAAATTTAAATTAATTACTTTAAAGATGTTATAGCAAATAAATGTAGAAGGAAAAAATCAAAAAGTATTAAGGTATATGTTGTAATTATAGTTGATTCAGAGAATATCAAAATAAAAAAATGATTACCTGATGAATTTTAATATATTTTATTCTCTAATGAATTACATTTTTGAGTTATTGCACCTAGTTTTCTATATTGTGATTGAATGATATAAAATTATTTTAAACGGATGTATATGTATGTATACACTGATTTGACTTTGAAGCCAGACAAAATACTCGACCGGTGGGTGAGATATTAGATTTTATGTTAAATCACAAGCTTTGTTCCAAGAGTCACATCAGATTTTTTCTTTGCATAGATTCGAGTTTTACTTATCAATTTCATTATTCGGTCGATGATTGATAAATACTCTCTCTATTTATTTTTTATCAAACGACTGATCTATTAAAAAACTACACCATAATAAAACAATGAATATATTAAAATTCATCAGCTAATCGTTTTTATTTATTTCAAAACAGAGAAAATAAATAATAAAAAATTACTAATTCTATCTTCCAGTCTTTACGACTCTCTTAATTTTATGAAAAAACTTAGTCATTCTTCTGGATCTTGAATCATTGTAGTTAGTTCCATGCAGTCAATACTAAAAGCTTACATATCGACATTTATATTATGCATTTCATTATCTAAAATAGCGTTTCAAGTTTTAAATATAAAGGTGATATTCTTTTTTTTTGGTTTATTTCCCACTAAAAAGTGTGTCATGTATCCATGAATCGTCGAACAACTTGTATAGTAGGTTGTCTAACTTCTGGTATATCCTATTGTTTGATGTTTGCTTCAAACCAATCATGGCTTTTGACTCTGTATGCTGAAAAGTTTTCAATGGGTTCATGTTATCTCTGTAAACAATTTTCATTCCTTACTTTCTAAATATATAGGTTTCTATCCAAATATAAATCTTAATATCATTCTTTTACCAAAAAAATGTCTATATTTGTGAATTGGCTAAGAATTGTTGTTAATGTTTATGTTTGTAAAGCAAGATGACATTCAAAGATGGTATGATTGTTTGTTTCATTCTCAGCTTCACATCTTGGATAATGATAATCTTATATAATGATGGATTATATTACTAGTAAAAGTCATCTGAACTGATAGCATTTGCTATATAAGATGATAATTTTTAAGGTGCTTTAACCTTTCAAGCAAATGTTTGAAATTTTATTAAAATATTATTTAATACTTTTTATTACACAAATATTATTATTTTAAAATTTTAATGTAATTTATATAGATTGTAGAATTAATATTAGTTACAAAAAATATTGATACTACAAATAATTCTATTTATTTCACACGATTGGTTATAAACTATAAATATTAAAAACATAAATAAATTACAATAATTTTTCTAAAATTTATGTTATTTATTTCACACGATTGGTTATAAACTATAAATATTAAAAACATAAATAAATTACAATAATTTTTCTAAAATTTATGTTAAAATTTAAGACAACATTATTTGTAAAATGAAAAGAGTAGTAAATAATATTATCCACAAAGTAAAATAGCAATTTCAGGCCTATGAAAACTGTTATATATGGTGACTTTTTGCTCTGAGCAATATATAATTTATGGGTCAAAATTACATATTGACAACAATAATACGAAATGAACTACTAACCACTACATATCCTATTCTTCCGTTTCACAAAGATAAATACTTTGAAAAAAAATCTAAAAAGATAATTTTGTAAGTTTTCTATGCATATATAATAAGTTAAGAAGAATAAATTGTTAATTCAATTTCTTGATTAATACTTTCTCCGTTTCATATTAGTTGTCGTTGTAGGAAAAAATTTCGTTTCAAAATAAGTGTCGTTTTAGAGTTTCAATGCAAAATTCATTAATAAGATTCTCTATTTTATTTTTCTATTGGTTGAAATATGGTTAGTTGTATAGGTAATTGTGTTTTTATTTTGGAAATATACAAAATTATATGTTTTCTTAATATGTGTGCATAAACCTAGAACGACAAGTAATATGAAACGGAGGGAGTACTAAGTTGCGTTAATGTCAGAACATTGATCCGTCGTTTTTAACAGTGATGAATGAGATGACAAAGGAGATGTAAAGTTAGGTAAATATTAGTTTTATCAGGATATGAGAGAATATACAACAATAATACGAAATAAAAGACAGAGCAAGGGTTAACATAATAGACTGCATTAACTTTGTCTAGTTAAAAAACTTTACTTATAAGACATAAATAGTTTACTTAGGATTCAGCTGCAACTTTAAAGAATGTGTCAATCTAAGAAATTAGTGTCGCCGACTATAATTTATAAAATAAAACGTGGTAGTTGTAATATTCTCTTAATACTATTAGTTTAAAGATAGAAAAATATTTTTACACATAAATCAAGATGTCTATTGCTGTGCATTAATCATTTTTAATATATGTAAAAATCTAAAAATATTATCATTATAAAATGGAGGGAATAATTTATATGATTTTTATTGTATATCTAACTTTTACAGTTAAACTATAGTTATATCTACACTCACAACTCAAATATAGAATTGTGAACTTACTTTTTTTATAGAGATGTATAGACACATCTTAAAAAATAATAATTTCCAAATCTTTCTTTTACACAGTCAACCAAACAATTGGCATTAATTTGATCAAAAAATACAAAATTACTTAATTTAATCAAGATATATATGATAATTAATGATTTTAAATAATAAAAATTTGATGATAATTGTACAACATCTATAATTTATCTAATTTTATAGTATTAAAATAAATTAAACACTCACATTGACCATAAAATAAAAAATTAGATTTTTCTGTATATGTTATATTTTGAAGTTTTAAAAACAACTGTAAATAAATAAAAATGTTAAAAATCACACTTTAAATTTATTTTGCTCAATTTTTTATTTTTTTATTAAAACTATATGAGTAGAAAGTCGTATTTAATAGATATTTAAATTATATATAAATATATTTTTAATATCATTTAAATTAAGCTATATGCCATATAAAATGTATAAATATTTAAATTTCAAAATTTGCATTGAACAAGTAATAAAAATTTAATATTTTAGTTTCAAAATATTCATTGAATTTGTAAAAATGATTACAAATTACTAAATATATTTTTAAAAGTCTCATATTGAAAATTTTGTTATCAATGATTTAAAATTTTGTTTAAAAAATACAAAGAAATCATAACAACATGTCAATAAAAAACTTTACTTAATAAATATTCATATTAAAATTATATTATAAATTTATGTTAATATCATTTAAATTTAATTATATATCATACATAATAAATAAAAAAAATTATTTTAATTTATTTACCATAAAATAATTGTAAATATATAACAATAACTGTTTTGATTTATATATCCGCATTAATTTAATTATATATATGTAATACTTGCTAACTTCTCAGTTATTTAATATATTTTATTATTTATTTTATAATTTATAAAAAAACTCAAATAAAAATAATATGTCAAAATGTGTATATACAATATTCATCTCGCGTAAAATGTGGGTCTTAAACCAGTTTATTTCGTATTTTTGCATCAAAAAGATGCATGTCAGATATCTATGTAGATAATGTGATTCAACAATATGTTTGCATATGCATTTCATAAATTTTTATGCAAAATTCAGACGAGAGCATTTTTCAAAAGGAATCACTTTCTGGAATTACGAGACAGAAATTACCTAATCTTTGATGAAACAATTATTGAGGTGGACTACCCTTATAATTGTTGCTTCTTTTCTTATTTGTAACTGTAATTGTTGCTTCTTCTTGGTTTAGGTTTCTCTTTACTGATTTGATGTGCCATATGATTGGTTATTTTGCGTAGAAGTTTGTCCTCAACAAGATTATATGTGAACGCTAATATATTCTATAATTACACTCATATGAATACATAAATGTATTTTATCTGTCTGATTTTGTCGTAAAAACTCTTCCGATACATTTAAGCATTATTTAAAATTTGCTTTTATCTTTGGTTGAAGACTTATTTTTTTTAGTTTATTTATCTGTTGTATTTTGTGTTTATAGCCCCCCAAAAAAGGGTAATTCTTTCTTTCTATTTATGACAAAAAGATGGGTAATCCAGTACTAACTCAAGAGGCCTCTAGTGTCTTATGTCACTATCTCAGACATCTAATTGTTTTTAAGGGGTGTTATACGTTATATTCAAAGAACAAAATCTCTTAAAAAATAACATGTTTCTACCTGCTTGCGTAAGAGCACATGTAAATGTTCTAAATGGAGACGGAAAAAAAAAAGAGAAACATTTGCAAACACATAAATAAAAGCAGTTTTCAACTACAAGTAACACACAAGAAGGGGGTGGCGAGAGATAAAGTCATCAATCAATCCAACATAATTCCAAAACAGTTAACACAAAACAAAGAGAGGAAACAGAAAATGGGTTGTGTCCAGAGTAGAGAGTGACATAAGAGAGGTGCTGCTGCTGCTTTACAGCTTGTCTTCGAAATCAGACAATGGAGTCATCTGCTCCTTCATACCCTTCCTCTTCCTGATGTCAGCCACCAGCGTTGAAGCCTGCGATCCTGCCTCCAGAGGGTCAGAAGACATCATCTCCCAGTGATCAAAGACACACTGTGGGAAGGCCTGTCCTGAGGTTGCTGCCCTAAGCTGACTCGAGAATCCAAAAGACTCCACCACTGGCAAGTACGCCTTAATGTTGTACAAAGGTGTTCCAGGCCTCTGCATCTCCTCGAACACGTGTCCACGCTTCTGATTCAGCACACTGTAAATTCCTCCAAGAGCTCCCTCTGGCGCTTGGATCTCCACCATGTAAACGGGCTCCAACAGTCTAGGCTTGGCCGTGAGCTGGGAGGCGTAGATAACCCTCCTTGCTGTTGGGATAACCTGACCACCACCTCTGTGGATAGCATCAGAGTGGAGCACCACATCACACACCTCAAAGCAGATTCCTCTCATGTTTTCATCACAAAGAGGACCTTCCTTGGACGCCCACTGGAATCCAGCCACAACTGAATCCTTGATTTCATTAAGGTACTGAACTCCCTTACACATGTCAACAACCATGTTGGGCCCTGTTGTTTCAGGTCCAAAAGCCCAGATCTTCTTTGCAAGATCCTTGTCCCACCCAAATTCCTCTGCCAAGATCTTGGATCGGATCTTGGGGTCATCTCTTGGTCCGATACGGCCATCATCAATTGCCTCTGCTAGACCGTCCTCCAAGGGTCTAGCCTCCATGTAGAGACGGTTATGCTTGTTGGGGGATTTACTCATCACAGTACGTACAGATCTCTCCAAGACAGTCTCACGGAATGAGACAACAGGGTCTGACTTAACAATCTCAGCACCACCCATGAAATCATCCTGAAGATCCTTCAGACAAATCTCAAGATGGAGTTCTCCAGCACCAGCAACAATGTGCTCACCTGACTCCTCCATTGTACACACAACCATAGGGTCGGACTTGGCCAGCCTCTTGAGTCCCTCAACAAGCTTGGGAAGATCAGAAGCGACCTTGCACTGAACAGCAACACGGACAACAGGAGAGACAGAAAACTTCATTGCACGAATAGGATGGGCATCAACTTCTTTCTCATTCGTCAGCGTAGCATTCTTGGTGATGAACTGATCAAGACCAACCATAGCAACAGTGTTACCACAGGGAACATCCTCAACAGTCTCTTGCCTCTTACCCATCCAGATGACAGTTCTCTGGACACTCTTCACGTACAAGTCTTTCTTCTCCCCAGGAACAAAGTTGGGACCCATGATCCTGACTTTCATACCAGTGGACACCTTACCAGCGAAGACACGACCAAAAGCAAAGAATCTACCCTTGTCAGAGGCTGGAATCATCTTAGAAACGTAGAGCATGAGAGGGCCATTTGGATCACAGTTCCTGATGGCAGTGGCATACTGATCATCAAGGGGACCTTCATACAAGTTCTCAACACGGTACCTCTGTGCAGTGTGGGGAGATGGAAGGTGAAAGATCATCATCTCAAGTAGCGCGGTACTTGCGGGAAGCCATGTCTGCATGACACGCTTCATCAAAGGTTTACCCATGAGCTCCTTCTCATCAGACTTCATCTGGACACCAAGCTTACTCAACATAGGCCACAACTTGTCCTTCTGGTCGTTCATGCAAGTGGCAATGATTTGCTTGATGGGTTCATAACAGAACTGGACAAACCCACGCTTGCAGGTGGCAGAACCAGTGTTTTTGCTGCTCCACTTTCTGGTGGCAGGGTCAAAGAAATTCTCACCCCACAGCCTCTCCATCATCTTAGTTTCATCAACACCGAACTTGGAAGCATACATCTTGGCAAAGTTGGTCAAAGTGAAAGCCCATCCATGAAGACCAGCAGAGAAAGCAACGGTACCCTTCTCAGGGTAGACCTGAACATCCCCAAGGAGAGGGTCCTCGTATGTTGCCATGATGACATTAGCATTCTCAATAACCCTCTGGAAAGTCTGGTAAGCCTCTTCACCATCAACCTGCAGCTCAAGGAAACACCTGTCCATCTTGTTGACAGTCAAGACAGGCCTAATCCTTTCACCAAGGGCCTGACGGAGCACAGTCTCGGTTTGCACACAGACACCCTCAATACAGTCGACCACCACAAGAGCACCATCGGTAATACGGAGAGCAGCAGTGACCTCAGAAGAAAAGTCAACGTGTCCGGGGGAGTCAATGAGATTGATAAGGTACTCGTTTCCATCTCTTGCACCAGTGAAACTCTTCAAGGAAGCATCGGTCATCTCGTAGTAGAGAGAAATACCAGTGGACTTGATAGTGATACCACGTTCAGCCTCATCAGCGCGAGTATCAGTCATACGCACATCACCAGCAACTTCTTGGGCAATGATACCAGCAGCAGCGACAAGGGAGTCAGTAAGGGTGGATTTACCTGTTGATAGAGATATAAAAAAAATTATACATTAGTGAAAGTGTGTTTGAAGCTCAAAGAATCTTATGCATATATTTTTTTTTTTAAAAAGAAAGATAAAGAGGGGGTGAAGATATTACCGTGGTCGACATGGGCAATGACAGACATATTACGGATGTTGTGTTTGTAGTCCATAATCCTACGAAGCTCATCGGCTGTGAACTTCACCTGCAAGTTATACAAAATAATGTATTTAGCTTAGAATCAAGAAAGCAAGTAAGAAAATACAAAGAGGTAAAACGAGGAAGGCTTACCATCTTGACCAACTTTTAACTGTCACCTACAAAGCACATAAACAATGATTAGGAAACTGATATATAAGACAAAAATATATATTAAGTCGAAATTGAAAGTGTGTATTGGTAATAAAAGTTGTATTATAAACAATGATGGCAACAAAATAATGAAAAACTCAAACAAAGCTAATATATACAGATGAGTTCATATACAGGAAAAAAAAAAAAAAAGGTAATGAGATTCAAATTAAAAAATGAATAAATCTAAAAAGGAACAAAGAATGTTACTGATCTTGACGGACTTTCAAGAGATTGGGTAAAACTATAGATCTAAGAAACGATTGCAACCTATCAGTAGCACAACATGAATGAAAGGACATAGGTCAACAACAACAAAACTCAAACGAATCTAAACATGAAAAGAAAAGAAGCTAAGCAAATCAAAGAATACAAGTAAATCATCAAGGATCATAGAAGAAGAATTCAATTCAAATAATAATCATCAACAATGATTGAATCCAAGAGAAACAAAAAAACTGGGACTGACCTTATTAGTAAGAGAGGTAAAGGGAAAAAAAGTAGTGCGCAAGGAGGCGATGGCAAAGGTGGAAGCTGAATATATAGTGGTGAGCTGAGTGAGAGATGCCAAGAGTATATGCTTCTTCTTCTTTTTTTCCCCTCACTAGGGTTTTCGCTCGATTGGTTAAGTGGGCCTATAACCATCGGGCCGTTTTTGTTAACATTTTTTTTTTTTTTAAAGTTAACGAAGCAAAGTCAGTTTTCACAAACCCATTCAGTTCCAAAACAAAATCTGAAGTCGAAGAACATTCAATCATTCAGGAAGAGACGAGACGAGAAGAAGGAAGATTCACAACTCTAATTTAATTATTCTCTCATCTCCTCCTCTACTTGGTGTTATTGCTCACAACTCACAAGTATGATCTATGTCTCGCAAGGCCGTGCATTTTTTGGATACTCTTAAATAAGAATACTAATTTATCGTTTATACTTTTTTGCAAAAAGGACAAGTTTTCAATCAAAAAATGTTTTCTTAAGATTGTTGAGAGTCAGTGTACTTGTTCTTCTTAGATCCAGATGTGAATAGTTAGAAAGAAATTCTGGATTTTTAACTTGGGTTTTCCAAATCTTTAGATTTTTATTTATACCTGTCGTTAGTTTTGTTGCCTTCATGCTTCTTCTCTTTTCTTCCCTTCCTCACCAGTTTAATTGATGCATGACATTAAGTTCTTCTCACTTTCAATTCTTTGGTTTCAGGCTGTGCAGAGAGGGAAGATATGTCAGTTCTTATTGTGACTAGTCTTGGGGACATTGTCATTGATTTGCACTCCACTAAATGCCCTTTGACGTGCAAGAACTTCCTCAAGCTCTGCAAGTAACCCCCTCTCTCTCTCTCTCTCTCTTTTTACTTATCTTTCTATCAACATTTTACTCACTAGTATTCCTCTATTGGTTAGGATCAAGTACTACAATGGGTGCCTCTTCCACACTGTGCAAAAGGATTTCACTGCACAAACTGGTGATCCTACTGGCACAGCTCTTGGCGGAGATTCCATCTACAAGTTATCCCCTTTTGCCTTTTCAATCCTTCTCTGTGTTTCTGCTTTTTCCAAATAAATCTCTCTTCATCCTGTCTTGTGCATGTTATCTTGAATTTCCAGATTTCTCTATGGTGATCAGGCTCGCTTTTTTGGAGATGAGATTCATCTCGATTTAAAACACTCCAAAACTGGCACTGTTGCTATGGCTAGTGCTGGAGAGAATCTCAATGCTTCCCAGGTAATGCCCAACTCATTAATTTGCCTTAACTACCAAATTTATGAGCGTACAAATTTCTCAGAGAGTGACGACCATTGTGGTGTGGATCAAGTATTGTGGCCTCATTTGACTTTGTTTCTTTGCAGTTTTATTTCACACTTCGTGATGATCTAGACTACCTTGATGGGAAACACACTGTAAGCACATCTACAGTTCTGCCTATGATTTCTTGTGTGTACATGTTAGTTACAATATTCTATTTTGCTTTCAGGTGTTTGGGGAAATTGCCGAGGGGCTTGACACTTTGACTAGGATTAACGAAGCTTATTGTGATGCCAAAAACAGACCTTATAAAAACATTAGAATCAAGCACACATATATACTTGAAGATCCCTTTGAAGATCCCACACAACTGGCGGAGATGATACCAGATGCTTCCCCGGAAGGAAAACCCAAGGACGAGGTCGAAGTTGATGTGCGTCTTGAAGATGATTGGGTTCCAATGGATGAAGAACTTGGTGTTCATGAACTGGAGGAGGTTATCCGTGAAAAAGCTGCCCATTCTAGTGCTGTTGTACTTGAAAGTGTAAGTGTCCTTGACTCATCTGTCTTGTAGCTCTATTGATGTTATTCCAGAGTCACGTTTAATACCTGACTGAGCCCTGTATTGCTATTGCAGATAGGAGATATCCCAGAGGCCGAGGTCAAGCCTCCTGACAATGTTCTGTTTGTCTGCAAACTGAATCCTGTGACTGAGGTAAGTGCTTTATATTTAGAGTTGTTGCAAGCAAAGGCTCTTCTTTTTGTTTGTGACAATTTTGTTCTTCTTTTCTCCCTTTTCTCATGCAGGATGAGGATCTGCATACCATTTTCTCACGCTTTGGAACTGTCATATCGTGAGTGATATTTCCTTGATTCTTTTTATTGGTTTTGAAAACTCAACTCTGTGTTATTTGTCGTCATGTCTGAATATGGCAGGGCTGATGTAATCCGGGACTTCAAAACAGGTGACAGTTTGTGCTACGCTTTTATAGGTGAGTCCTGCTGCTATATGGTTACTGTTAGATTTTTCTCTATATGTATAATTTATAAATATGTGTTTACTGAGAGTATGTTTTTGTTATATACAGAATTTGAGGATAAGGCGGCATGCGAACAAGCCTATTATAAGGTAAATTTCAAGTGTAAATTGTAGCAAGCATATGAACTGAAGATTGAAATTGGAATTTTGGGAGGTCTTAAAGTAATGTTGTTGCTTTACAGATGGACAATGCTCTGATTGATGATAGAAGAATACATGTGGATTTCAGTCAGAGTGTATCCAAACTTTGGTCACAGTTCCGGCAGAAAGACTCACAAAAGGGTAAAGGTAAGTCTTGTTTGTTCATTCTACCTCCTTATTATGTGTATTTGATCTCATAGACTCATGAGAGACATGGAAGGCAGATGATGTAAACTAACGGGTATAATGGTGTAAACAGGGAATGGATGTTTCAAATGTGGGTCGACGGATCATGTAGCCAAGGACTGTGTGGGTGGTGGTAATCAGGCTTCAAAGTTCATCGTAAAAGATCAAAACAGACAGCACGGAGGAGGTGAAGGATATGATATGGTGTTTGAAGGTGATATAGCTGAAAAACCCAAGAGGGAGAAGAGAGAGCATAGTCATGACAAGGACAAGATTCGTAGGAAAAGTCCTCATGGCTATGGTGAAGGCAAAAGACAAGAACAGAGAAGTCCTCGTGTCTATGGTGAAGGCAAAAGAGAAGATAAAGATGAACCCGAGGACAAGGAAGCTATTAAGTACAATGGTAGAAGACATCATAGGGAAGAGGTAAGAGAAAGGGAGAGGAGGTATGATGATGATGGTGGGAGTAGGGAGAAGAAACAGAGGGAGAGAAATGAAAGAGACAGTAGGGAGGATGAAGAGAGAAGAAGAAGAAGACGCCATGAAGAGATGAGAGACGATCGTTGGAGTGACAGAGAGTATAAGGGAAGGAGAAGAGAGAGAGAGAATGAGAGAAGGGATAGGTGAAAGGCAATGGGCATCTTCTGATAAACGACTAGCTTTGAATTTCATGGAACTGAATGCATTAGAGAACTTTTGCAGAGATGTTTGGATTTTTTTTGCCTTCTGATTAATCAAACTTCCTGTTGAGTGTTTTGAGCAATTCGACAAAATTGATCATAGACTAACATTACAGTAGTAATAATGTGTAGTCTTTTCTCCGGTTAGAGTAAACCGGTGAAGTTACCAATTTTAAGTTGGTTTACTAGAAAACCAACTAACTACTAAGAAAGTGGTTGACTAGAAAGAAAGAGTGCGTCGAGGAAGAAACAAACACTCTCCGTCGTCGTCAAATGTCGAACTGCATAGTGGTACTAGACAACGGCGGTGGTCTCATCAAAGCCGGACAGGGCGGCGAGCGTGATCCCCTCGTCGTCATCCCGAACTGCCTCTTCAAACCTCTCTCTTCCAAGAAATTTATTTTTCCTCCTCCTCTCTCCGACGTAGACGTCGACATCGATCTCACCTCCGCCTCCGTACGCCGTCCCATCGACCGAGGCTACCTCATAAACCCTGACCTACAACGCGACATCTGGTCACACCTCTTCACCTCACTCCTCCGCATCACCCCTACCTCCTCCTCTCTCCTCCTCACCGAGCCGCCACTCTCTATCCCTTCCGTTCAACGCGCCACCGACGAGCTCGTCTTCGAGGATTTCGGCTTCTCTTCTCTCTACCTCGCTAATCCCCAGTCCCTCGTCCATCTCTACGAAGCTAGTCGCCAGCCAGGTTCCATCCTCTCACGGACTCAGTGTAGCCTCGTCGTGGATTGTGGCTTCTCCTTTACTCACGCTGTCCCCGTCCTCCACAACTTCACGCTCAATTACGCTATCAAGAGGATTGATCTCGGAGGGAAAGCTTTCACTAACTACTTGAAGGAATTGGTCTCGTATCGATCTATCAATGTCATGGATCAAACTTTCTTGATGGATGATGCTAAAGAGAAGCTCTGCTTCGTCTCTCTTGACCTCCATCGTGATCTCAACCTCGCTCGGTTCGTTCCTCTCCTCTCTTCTTGATCATCATCAACCATTCATTTATGTAGAATTTGTAAACAGGGAGCGGCGTAATGGGAACCTGATAAAGTCGACATATGTTCTTCCTGATGGTGTCACACATACCAAAGGTTATGTCAAAGATCCTCAATCTGCCATGAGCTTCCTTACTTTAGGGTCTGGTGCGTTGTCAGATGAAGGAGCTAACAGTGTCATGGATAAGGGTGACGGTGAGAGGAAGAAGGCTGACATGAACAAAAACGTAAAAAAAAAAAATCATTCTCTTCTCTTTGTGTGTGTTTCTATGATTGTAGAGAATTTTGGTTTTCATGTTTTAAGCGTCTATGGTTGCAGGAGATTGATTTGACAAATGAGCGTTTTCTTGTACCTGAGACGTTATTCCAACCTGCAGATCTTGGTTTGTTCTCTCAACACCAAGAATGTCTTGTTAATGATATAGGTTGTCGGCAAAGATGATGATGATGCTATTCTACTTTTTGTTTCTTCTGTTTTGGACAGGGATGAATCAGGCGGGACTTGCAGAGTGCATTGTCCGAGCTGTTAGCTCATGCCATTCTTACTTGCAACCTGTTTTGTACCAAAGGTAATGAGTTTTTGACTTTGCCCCTATTCAATTAATGAGTTGTGGTGTTTTCTGATGTTTGTTGCTTTTCTTTTGTGGCAGCATCATCTTAACTGGTGGAAGCACATTATTTCCACAACTTAAGGAGAGGCTGTAAGCTTAACTTTTTTATACGATGAATCATATTTTATCAGTGGTGAGTAATACTAACTATTAGAGCTGGGATTTAACTAATGCAGTGAAAAAGAGCTTCGCCCACTTGTCCCAGACCACTTTGATGTCAAGATAACAACTCAGGAGGAGTAATAAACTCAACAATCTTTTCATATTATCCAACTCTTCTCTTTTAATTTGCAGCTCTTTGTAATCTTTTTTTTTTTTTTTTCTGTTTATATGGTTGCAGCCCCATACTAGGTGTATGGAGAGGGGGTTCACTTTTGGCTTCGAGCCCAGATTTTGAGTCCATGTGTGTCACCAAGGCTGAATACGAAGAACTTGGATCAGCTCGATGTCGGAGAAGATTCTTTCACTGAAGACAAACCAAAAACATAATGCAATAGTTTTCAATTTGAGTTGCTTGTATCATCTCCTCTCACATGTCCAATTATTTTGTTATCGTATTGCAATGAATGTTGCCATGAGAAACATAATGAAGTAACGCCCAAACAGCCAGGGCAATTTCTCTAGTCAGTTTTTACACAAAACAGCTAAGGTTTACGGTACAAGTACAGCATACACAAACAGATGAACAACAAAAGAAAGGTAAAACTTCTATTTATACTCTTTCACTAATTTTCTGCTCTTTAACTGCGCCATCTCCTTTACTCTTGACAGCTCAACAACCCTCTGCTACATGCCTTCATCTTCTTTAAATGTACTACTAGTAATACAGAAAGTTTATAATGTTGTATATTGAAACTGCATTGACCAAGAGAAGAAGGAACCATTTCATTTGATAATGGTCCTCTTGTATATTGTGACATCACATCTAGACTTATACATGTGTTTTCTTAACGAATATGTATATCACATCACTACTCACAGGACATGAACAGTCTGCCTGCTGCTATCTTATGGCCTTTCTCTTTTCACAGCTCTTGTGTGCAAGCAACAACAATATCAGGGCAATGAAGGAAAGAAAGAAACCATCCACGTCCCTATGATCTCTAAACCTTTTTCACTTCACAGGACGCACACCGACGGTTCTAACACGGAATCTGTACTGAGGCTGATCCTCGTCGTCACTGTTTTCATCGCTGTCATCTTCATCACTAGAGTCGTCGTTTTCAACTGTATCCCAACGGGCATAATCGAGTGTGGAATGACCCTTGGGCTTAGGGATGGCTTGCCATGCATTGGACAATGACACATCCTCCTTGCTCTTCTCTTCTCTAACCTCAGGTGTTTTAGGTGCAACAACTTCTTCCCCCTTGTTTTTGGCAACATCTCTTGTGATGGAAACTAATGACTCAAACCTACTCTCATCTGACTGTTCATCTGTGTCTTCTTCTTGTTCTTCATCTTCCAACTCAGCTTCAGATTCAGGAATTGGAGCAAGGGACTTTCCTTACCAAAGAAAGAAAAAAGAAGACATGATCCTTAAACCCACTACAGGACAGAACAGAGCTAGTGGCTATTACAGAGGAAAGCAAGAGAAGGGAGTATACCAACTGCGTCCTCAAGCGAGACTCAAGGTTCTGGTAAACCTCAGAATCAGGGTTCAAGTCCAAGAGCCTGGTGACATCAAAAAGAGCAGAATGGTAATCTTTAAGAGTGACTAAATTCTGGGCCCTGAGCATCAAAGCACCGCTGTGTTTCTGATCAAGTTCAAGCACCCACGTGCATTCTTCTGCTGCCTGAATAAATTCAAGAAAAGAGCTATTAATTTCGAGAAAAGAAAAGAGAAGAGAGAATCTAACAAACTCATGGATTCTCATTTGATTTAAAATAAAAGGAGATCGAGAGGAGAAACCTGTTTGAAATCGTGCAATTTCAAATAACAGGCGGCGCGGTTGCTGTGAAGAGCGATCTTCTGGGACTTGGACTTAGCCGCCGAGAGAGCCTCAGTATAGAAGAGAAGAGCTTCCTTGTACTTGCCCTCCCTGTACAGCTGGTGCCCCTTCTCCACCTTCCCTGACGCCGACGATGCCATACTCAGATCGATCCCCAAATTCTACAAAGAAGCAAGGAAGGAAGGAGGGAGGAATCTATACTAATAATAAGACCGGACCAAGCTGGATATGAATCAATCAGCCTTTCTTTACAAATCGTATGATTCGATTCGAGAGAATTAGGGCATTTTTTATTTATTTATTAATGAATCATTTTTGATTATTAAAAATACGTTAAATTGAAGATCCCGCGCATCTGGCACTATTGTTGGGTTGGTGGGTGATATATGGCCCATTTTACAGTCCTCACAGGCCCAATCTCACCTTTTTAAATATTGTTTTTTCTTTTTCTCTTCAAATGTGAATTACTTGTTCTAAAACAAGAAGTACATATTAAACCACAAATTGACAAAAGAACTATAAAACTACTCTGCAAAAATAGAAGTGGACTAAATCGTTTTCAAACCAAAACACAAGATTTCCCATTGCAGAGTTTTACTAAGAAGAAGAAACACAGCAAAAACATTTTAGCTTCAAAATAATAGAATACATAAGGTTTGTTATCTCCCCCTATTCCTCACTCTTCGACTTCTTCTTCTTCGATTTCTTCTTGCTCTGACCATCTTCATTCTCCTCCTCTCCTACAGCCTTACTCTTCTTTTTCTTCTTCTTCTCTGATTTCTCATTCTCCTCATCAGCTGTCTCCATCTTCCTCTTCTTCTTTTTCTCCGACTTCTCCTCATCCACCTCTTCGTCTTCACCCTTTGCCTTCTTCTTCTTGCTTTTCTTTCCTGAGGCCTCCACTGCCTCCTTCCCTTCCTCATCTATAAGGATCAAACACTTAGTCCACCACCAAAACATTACTCTTTGCACAAATCTTATTTCAAGATAATACCTTTGTTTTGGAGATTCTCAATCACCTCCTTCATTACATCCACGTTCTTACGTGGGGCAACACCCTTGTCATAAAAGTCCAGCCTTTCCTCTACTTGTTCCCGAAGCTTCTCACCAAATGCCGTTGTTGCACCATCTGCATAACGACAACAACATCAGGGCACATAATTTAACTCATTTTACAACATATTAAGATCAGATATTTACCAGCAAAACAATCAATCCGGGATGCTATAGAGCACTTGTTTGCAAGATAACGGGCGATACGGCCCTTGTTCTTAGCAGATGCTCGACCAATGAACGAAGAATGGAAGATCAACCCATACTTGGGTGTGTTTCCACGTGTTTTAAGAGCCCTGAAACACCACAGCGGTTCAAATATCACATGCTGCTAGCACTAAAAGAAACTTATAGAAAAGATAAAAAGATATCGAACCTGAAAAGCGCCTTCTCGGCTCCAAGAATCTGGAGGGTGGAAGATGGGCACTTGGCAAGGTTAGTCAGACTTCCAGCATGTGAAATCAGACGGGCACCGACCATTTCTCCAATCAAGGCCGCCAGATTAGGGGCAATGTCGCTCATCTTAGCAACAAGGTAGTCATAGAGCTTCTTCCTGTAGTCAGCGAGGTCCATAACTTTCTTAGCAAAGGTCTGTACGTTGATCAAGTCAAGCGGTGATAAATCCTGGCCTGTGCATAGAGAGAAGAAAATAAAAAGGTCTCAGACCAAAGAGAGATTACAAACACCAAATGAATCTGTAGAGCTCGCTCAAGAAAGTGTACCCATGGATGCTTTTCCAGCTTCGACGACCTCCTTTGCTTTATCTTCGTCCCCTAAGACTTCAGTAAGCATGGGGATGTGGTCTTCAGTCAGCTTTGACTTGTCATCAATCATCTTTGAAACACGGGCGTAAAGATAATTGTCATTAACAATCTTCACTAGCTCGGGGAAGTGCCACGAATACCATTCCCTGTAACAACAACAACAACATCATAAATAATGTTCATCTACATCCTTGCTCAATGTGAACTGATAATCCACATAGCTTGAATAAAACAAACCTGACTCTCATGGCAAAGGAGTTAATATCCTTATCAAGAGTGTCAAGGAGGAAAATGGCTTGAATAACCATGTTGTCCACTCGGTTAACATTGAACTTGACCTTGGCTCTGCTGTAGCTGTGAGCTAAACCAAGTTGAGATTTTTCCAGATCACCAGGCTTCATTCAATAAAATACATTCATGAGTTAAACACAAAGAAATACAAACACAGAAAAAAAAAAAAGAGTTTATACCTTAAGGTCCTTGATGAACCTGTCAAAATGCAGACGCACACCACGTAGAAGCTCAAGAACGAACTCATTGCTCTGGCAGGGGATTTTAGTGGCTTCCAAAATGTGGGAACCGAGTTTAGGCTCAGAGGTTCCTAAGCTGAACTTGGGTTTCTTGCCTTCTTTGACTTTAGGAAGATTCAACTCAAGGAAACTTCTAAGCTCATCAGTCATAACCCCTGCGGTCAATAATTTAATCAAAAGAGGCAACCTCAACACCAATCAACCATTAATTAAAAAAAAAATAGAAGCTTTTTCTAGGACAAAGTTTCAACATCAATAGGAAGCAGAGTATCTTAATATATACACAGTATATCCAAAAAAATCAAGGCAGTGATGGTTTGAGTTCCCAGAAACACCACAAGGTGACAATAAATATACCTTCAGAGACGGCGTTAACTTGGTTTAGGGCATCGAGCGCAGACTCAAAGGGGTGGAAAGCGGTTAGCTGGACAACACGACCAAAGCGACTGAGGTCGGAGACTGAGCTTCGGACGGCCTCGGTGTTCTGTCCGATCTCATCAAGACCGTGCGCCTCGAAGAGGCCATAGCCAGAAGAAGACTCGTAGAGAAGATACATAGCCATTTTTTCTTTATTTGAGAGGGGGAGACAAACTAAAACCCTAAACCTATCAAATGAATCAAACACGGAACTCAACTACTAGGGTTTCTGCGCTTTTAATACCATCGGCGCTGCTTTGAATATGGGCTACAAAATAAATGGACTCGACCTCTGTGATTAGCTCCAGAGTCCAATATAGGCCTATTTACTGATGTGGAAGTTGATTTAGCTTATAGAGGCCCATCATGACAAGAAAGCAAAAGCTCACAAATCACAGTGTGTTGTGAAACGATCCCAATTCACAATTAACTGAGGGTGAGCATGGATAGATCAGTATCATATTTTTCTTTATTTGTGTTTTGCTTCCTATTTTTCATATATCTAATTTTCCGATTTACTTTGTTTCAAAAAATATAGATATCTAATCTTACGGATGTCCCAAAAATTTATAGATGTTTGCAAATATTCATGAATATTTATGGATATCTTATCCACTTTATTCAATACCAGTAAATATAAAAAACATTATACAAATTTATTTTTAAAAATACCTTTGTATATATTATAAAAGATAAAAGTACAAATTAATGAAAATGTTTAATTTATAAAAAAAATTCTTATAAAACATTTTTTAGAAAAATGGTAATTTTCTATAAAGATTTTATATTCTTTTTCTTAATTTAATTTTATAAGTAATTTTATAAATACAATTAATAAAACTATATGTTTAAATAATAACTATATAAGATTATACATTTAGGAACTCTGTATTTAACTATATATATGCATAAAAATCGGAGCATATCAGATATCCGTCTCTAAATTTTTTAATATTTCTGATATGCTTTATTTTTAACGAATATTAATTTTTAATATTTACTTTGTTTCAAAAACTTACAAATCTCAGATGATCCTATCATTTGAGGAGTAAGGGCATCCCAGAAGTAATTGATACAATAGTGTTCAATAAGTCTCCTTTATTGTTTCACTAGACCGTAACTAAACGCTTGGAACTAGGTGGATTGGATTATTTGGGATATAAACCAAGTTTAAATGTTAACGAATTATTAATATACATTTAGATATGTATATATATTACATTTATATAAACTATTTTAGTTTTTGACTTTTATTATTAAATTATTAAAAAAACGTTTTGATAAATTATCAAAATTAAATACACAAACAAAAAATAAACAAATTTAAAGATTTATATTAATGTTATTATTTAATTTAACAGATTTAACTAATTTAAATTGATTAAAACCATTTTTTTGTAACACGGAATATATTGTTACGACGGTGGTGGCAACGGATCTGGAGAAGGCCGGAGATATAACAGAGGAGTAGTCACCATCATAACCATGGAGAGGAGAAGAGCTGCTTCAAAGGGAGGAAGGAGAGGCCTAGCGTAGCAGGGGAGATTCATATAGGCGTCTTGGGATGTGGGTTTGAGAGAGTTTTTTTCTAGGAGGAACTCTTTGACAGGGTCTTTGATTGATTTAACCCAATTAAAACTGTATAAATTGAATTTTATAAAATCATTTCGATTAAGACTAATTTGCTGCCTAGACAGGGCTTAGACGTTGTTGCCTATACCAATTTTTAGAACTATGCTTTTAAGTGAATATTTTTTTTTGGGTATGTGCAAAAGAAATGAGAGCTTAAACATTATTGAATCAAAGTGAAATACTTTGTTTTTTGCCTAGAATTTGATGCACTGTATTTATAGGTGGTAAATTAAAATTTTATTACAATAAAGATACATTTGTAGGAAATGCATCTCTTTTTTTTTATATAACATGAAGTGAACTGTGTCTCCTATTAGAAGATAACAATGATATTGTATAGTTTAGATATGCTAACAGTATATTCTCCTATATTCTAGTTAGCTCAGAGGATATCCCTGATATCTCTCAACCTTCTTGTATTATTTAACGTCAAGTGAATACACAGAAACCTTCAAGGGAAACTCATTCACTTTCATGGTATCAGAGGGTTCTAGATCCTGAACCATCTTTCACGCAATTCTCTACGTTTCTTCTCTCTCTCTCTTTCTTAACACTCTCCATCACCTCTCTCAAAAACACTCCAATGGCAGCAGCACCCGCTCAACTCGAACGTGCCTATGGAGTTACCAACATCAAATCTCATGTTCCCTTCTTACTGGATATTGATGATGGAAATTATGACGCTTGGAGAGAGCTATTCATGACTCACTGCCAGAGTTTTGATGTCTCAGGGCATCTCGATGGAACCCTTCTTCCCGCAAATGCCAACGACGATGCTTGGAAGAAACGAGACGGACTCGTCAAACTCTGGATTTACGGGACTTTATCAAAGAACCTGTTCAAGAGTACTTTCAAAACTGGTGGTACATCGCGAGAAATATGGATCAGACTTGAGAATTTTTTCCGCGACAATAAGGAGGCTAGAGCAATTCAACTCGACCACAAACTACGTACAAAGGAGATTGGCGATTTATCCATCCATGCATACTGCCAAGATCTCAAATCCATTGCTGACCTCCTCGCCAACGTTGACGCACCAGTGTCTGAAAGAACACTTGTCACATATCTCATCAATGGACTAAATGGCAAATATGACAACATCATTAATGTCATTATGCATCGCCAGCCATTTCCGACGTTTGAAGAAGCTAGATCGATGTTGATCTTAGAAGAAGATCGCCTCAACAAAGGCAGGAAACCGGACTCCACACATGAAGAAACACCATCTGCAGCAAAGGTCCTGGTGGCGTCTGTCAATCCTCCTGACCAAAAGAGCCGTGAACAACAGAATCAACGACCCACTCAAAACAGAGGAAACAGAGGCAGAGGAGGCTATCGTGGAAGAGGAAGGAACCAATATCCACAAACGCGTCCTCAGTTCAATCAGTGGAACACGCCGTTCTGGCAAAATGGATACCCGATGTGGGGGCCTCAACAATTCAATCCGTGGAGTCAATTCCCTTTCACGCAATTTCCACAGCAAGGTATCCTTGGTCCAAGGCCTCAACGTCAACAACAACAGAATCAAACGACAGGGGCACCAAACCAAAAGATGGAACCAACGGTGGACTTTGCGGCGGCTTTCAACACGATGACCCTCATGGATCCATCAGACAACCAGTGGTATATGGACTCCGGTGCCACCGCTCACCTCTCGAACTCGGCAGGTAATCTTAAGTCTGTTTTTAAAGATAGCATCGGAAAAACTGTAACCGTTGCCAACGGAGGTAAGATTCCGATCAGTTACTCCGGTTCTCTTTCCTTTCCCACCAAAGCTCGTCCTCTGTCCCTTAATACTGTCCTCATTACTCCTTCTATTATCAAAAATCTAATCTCTGTTCGTCGATTCACTAAAGACAACTCTTGTTCTGTTGAATTTGATCCTTTTGGTTTCTCTGTGAAGGATCTTCATACGAAGCAGACGATTCTCCGCAGTGACAGCACAGGAGAGCTCTATCCCATCCACTCTTCTTACAATAATGCGACAACGCAACCTTTAGCTCTCACTGCATCTGCTTCTTCCTCTTCAAGCGTTTGGCACCAGAGACTGGCTCATCCCAGCGATCAAACTTTGAACTTTCTTCTCTCTAAATCTGCTTTATTATGTAATAAAAGAGACTCTAATCATCTTTGTTCTTCTTGTCAGTTTGGCAAACAAATAAAGCTTCCCTTCGTTCAATCAAACACAAAAGTTGATCATGCTTTCGAAATCATCCATTCTGATTTATGGACCTCGCCGGTTCAAAGTATCAGTGGTATAAAGTATTATGTACTCTTTCTTGATCACTTCTCTCACTTCTTATGGGTATACCCAATGCGAAACAAAGATGAAACCTTCTCCAAATTTCTTCATTTTGCTAAATATGTGCAAACTCAGTTTGGCAGGGATATCAAATCACTTCAATGTGATAATGGTGGCGAGTTTAACAACTCTCAGTTCCACAAATATTCTGCTGGAAAAGGGTTAATCTTCCGTTTCTCGTGTCCTCACACATCCCAACAGAACGGAAAATCCGAGAGGATGATACGCACCATCAACAATGCTGTGCGAAGTCTCCTATTCCAAGCTAACCTCCCAACCTCTTTCTGGGTAGAAGCTTTACATACAGCGGTCCATATCCTAAACCTCTTACCATCAAAAGCTGTTCAAAACAAGGTCCCTTTCAATATTTTATTTCAAAAACCTGTCTCTTACTCTCATCTAAAGGTTTTCGGTTGCTTGTGCTATCCCAATATAAATCATTCTCACGCTAAAAAGCTATCTCCGCGATCAACAAAGTGTCTTTTTCTTGGTTATCCTAACAATCACAGGGGATATCGATGCCTTGATCTATCCACAAGAAAAATCATTATCTCACGTCATGTGAGCTTTGATGAAAACCTATTTCCTTATCGAGACACTCTCCAACAAAAAGATTCGGACTATGACTTTCTTTCAGCCGATCATGAGCCTTCTCCTACCTTTCGAGAAATACTCGAAACGCCTCCTGCTCCTATCCAAAATCAGGCGGCAGTACCACCACCAACAGAGGCGCCAACTCAAACTGCTCCTGCGGTTGTTGAGGTACCAAGGCACTCCATGTCTACTCGTTCTAGACATGGAATTTCTAAGCCAAAACACTTCCTCTCTCTTAATACTCAGACATTCTCACCCCTTCCGAAAAGCCATCTCACAGCCTTAGAGGATCCAAATTGGAATCCTGCAATGGAGGTGGAGTACGATGCTATAGTTAAAAGTAAGACTTTTGATCTTGTCCCACGTCCGGAAAACACTAACATTGTCCGCTCTATGTGGTTGTATAAACACAAGTATGATGCAGATGGAGTTTTCAGGAAACATAAGGCGCGACTTGTCGCAAATGGTAAATCACAGGAGCAAGGCATTGACTTCGACGAAACATTCAGCCCTGTTGTTAAACCAGTAACGATTCGCACTATCCTACATGTGGCTCTTGTCAACGAGTGGCCGGTTCATCAGTTGGACGTCCAAAACGCGTTCCTCCACGGCAAGCTTGATGAGACAGTCTATATGTTCCAACCCCCAGGTTTCGTCGACGCCACGAAACCACATCATGTGTGCAAGCTGAATCGGTCCATCTATGGACTAAAACAGGCGCCAAGGGCCTGGAATGCACGATTTGTTGAATTCATTACTAACAAAGGTTTTATTCAAAGCAAATCGGATACAAGTTTGTTTGTTTACAGGAAAAGCGGTTTGACGGCATATCTGATTCTCTACGTTGATGACATTATAATCACTGCCTCAACGACAAGCCTACGAGATACTATCATCCAAGTGCTCAAATCAGAATTTCCTATGTCAGACTCAGGGACAATCAACTCCTTCCTAGGCATTTCTGCAAAGTTCAATACCAAGGGACTGTTCCTGAATCAAACTCGCTACGCCGAAGAGATCATCCAGCGAGCAGGCATGAAGGATTGTAAACCCTGCTCCACTCCGGTAGACTTGAAGTCTAAGCTGGCAGAAGAAGGAACACCAGTGGCTAATCCCACTGAGTATCGCAGCTTAGCAGGCGCGTTGCAGTATCTTACATTTACGCGGCCAGATATATCATATGCAGTTCAGCAAGTATGCTTATTCATGCACAGCCCGCGAGAGAATCATCTTCAAGCACTGAAACGAGTGATACGGTACCTGCAAGGAACAAAGACGATGGGANTGGCAGAAGAAGGAACACCAGTGGCTAATCCCACTGAGTATCGCAGCTTAGCAGGCGCGTTGCAGTATCTTACATTTACGCGGCCAGATATATCATATGCAGTTCAGCAAGTATGCTTATTCATGCACAGCCCGCGAGAGAATCATCTTCAAGCACTGAAACGAGTGATACGGTACCTGCAAGGAACAAAGACGATGGGACTCCAACTTCTAAAGAAACAAAGCATGGCACTAACGGCATACACAGACGCCGATTGGGGAGGCTGCCCCACGACTAGGTGCTCGACTTCCGGGTTCTGCCTTTATCTTGGAGATAACCTTGTTTCTTGGTCGGCAAAACGACAGCCAACAGTCTCTCGTTCTAGTGCAGAGGCGGAATACAAAGGGGTTGCGAATGCGGTGGCTGAATCTTGTTGGCTACGAAACCTCCTACTGGAAATGGGCGTGCCTCTCAAGCAAGCTACATTGGTCTATTGCGACAATGTGAGTGCGGTGTATCTTTCTACAAATCCGGTTCAGCATCAACGAACCAAACATATCGAAATCGATATACACTTCGTGCGTGAAAAAGTGAAAATGGGCGAAGTTTGGGTGTTGCACATTCCATCAACGCTTCAATACGCAGACATTTTTACTAAAGGCTTACCTTCATCATTGTTTACCAGCTTCCGCTCCAGTCTTGGCGTGCGAGAACCCACGCTCCAACTGCGGGAGGGTATTAGAAGATAACAATGATATTGTATAGTTTAGATATGCTAACAGTATATTCTCCTATATTCTATTTAGCTCAGAGGATATCCCTGATATCTCTCAACCTTCTTGTATTATTTAACGTCAAGTGAATACACAGAAACCTTCAAGGGAAACTCATTCACTTTCATCTCCAACCGAAGAAGAACATAGTGATATATTATCCTTCGTATACACAAACATCTCCGTAGCCATCACCAAAAAAGGAGATGAGATAGTTTCATCTCCCCTCATTGATTTTGACTCCAAGCATTGGCTTAAAGTCGCTGTCTGCGGGCGTCACAAAAGTCGTGGAGTAGGAACCAGAAGCGCCCGTGTCTTTGGTTTGAAAGGCGCTGAAAGAGGACCTTGTAGTGTCATCAAATCTCCAGTCTGGTAGGTAGATTGGCTTAGAGGTCA